>WOVY01011272.1:0-98715 GCA_013436015.1 Rhipicephalus annulatus | reverse complement strand
CTTTCTTCGAGTTCAAAGTCAACCCGGCGGCACCCAACCTGCCGAGGACATCCTCCAAGTGGTGAAGGGGTTCTTCGAACGTTCAAGAGAAGATGACGATGTCGTCGATGTACGCCATGGCGTGTTGCCATTTAGCGTCCCCTGGAAACGCGGTCTATCAATCTCTGGAACGTAGCTGCAGCTCCAGAACAGCCAAACGGCATGCGGATAAACTCGTACAAACCTCTGTGAGAGGTGAACGCAGTTTTCTCCGCGTCTGTTTGCTCCATCTGAACCTGTAGGTAACCACGGCTAGCATCCAAGGTGCTGAAGTAGCAAGCACCGCCTAGAGCAGCCACAATCAAGTCAACATTAAGCATAGGATAAGCATCCTTCCTCGTCACCTCGTTCAGCCGGCGGTAGTTCACACAGAGCCGATGAGAGCCGTCTCTTTTGGGGACCATTACCACCGGTGAACCCCAAGGACTGTTCGAGCGTTGGACAACTCCGGTCTCAATCAACTCATCCAGTGCCTGGTCAATTGCTTTCCTCTTTGCCACACTAACGGAGCCAGGATTGCATTTCCACGGTTGTGCGTCGCCAGTGTCATCCGGTGCCTCACCAGAGAGGTGCAACCCGGGCGTTCTGTGAACGTGTCGCTGAAACGTGTCAACAGCGACGACAGGCGTGCTCTCTCGCGTTTTGACAAGCTGTCCGGCAAAGGCGGCAGTGAGCCATTCGAGTTGCTGCTTAGCGGGAGGTCACCGGCATAGCCGAGACCTCGTTCACCACGGCAGCATTATGCTCGAGAGAAAGCTGTACGCACGGACCATTTTCCGCCGCGCCGGCCAAAGGACCAGTCTTGGCGTCGGAGGGGGAGACGCGGGCCGCGGGGCAACGCTTGGTCTCCTTTCTTCCGCGTGGTGTCCGGCGACTTACTGGCAGCCGAGACCATGGGAGGTGCAGCGAAAGGCCGTAGGGCGCCGGAAGGGCCTACCCTGTAGCCTCCGCTTACGACGTCAATCACGATACCTGTGCGCGCGAGAAAGTCGCGACCGAGAATCACAAGCACGGAAAGACCAGGGAGATGCACAAAGCGCTGTCGGCATGCGCAATTCTCCCAACGCACAACCAACCGCGCAGTGCCGCACGAGGTGGCGGTACCACTGGCGAGGTGGAAGGCAGTGTCGCAAGCTTAAATGCTGACAGAGCGGTCGCGCAAATGAGCCCTAACCTCTTCGCCGAACAGCGAGATCGAAGCCCCGCTATCCAGCAACGCCGCGAACTCTCGCCCAGCGATCTTAAGGGCGATGAACGGCGCCGGCGTGGCTGGAATGTCAGGTCCAGCGCGACACGCCATCGGTGCCAGAGGTTGTGTTACTCTCCCGTGATTTCTTACTGCTGCAGCCGCCGGCAAGGGGGAGCGCACCGACTGCTCACCTTGTTTCCCGACGGGCGAGGAGGCCCTTGTGTCGGTTGGGGCGCGTTGCACTCACGCGCGGTGTGACCACGCTCACGGCAACGAAAGCAGACAACGCCTTTTCCTCCAACAGGGGGGATTTTGGCGATACTTTCGAGCTACGAGGTGTCCGTTCGCTAGCCGCAGTGGGGGTTCCGCGATCGAACGTCCGCTCATGCACGGGGTTTCCGTTCTTGTTCACGCTTCCGGGCAACGGTGGCCGCCCGGCCGTACGAGTACGGGTTCAGAGCACTGTGCGACACGTCGAGCGTGTCTCGGTCTCTCGCGGCAGAGGCCGCCTCATGGTTCGGGGAACCCCAGTGTGACGAGTCATGACCAGCCCACGCACAACGAGGCTCGAGAGACGTGGACGGCGGTGGGCGATAGGCTCGCGCCGCCCAGAATGTCGCCCTGAATACGCTTCGCATCGGATGCCAGCTCATTTAGGGTCACGGTAACTGGCGCTCCGAAGGTAAGCGGCGAAGGTTCGATGAGCCTGGCGTATGGCTCGCTCCACCTTCTCGGCGTCTGATGCAGTAGGATCGGCAAGGAGGTAGAGCTCCTGCAAAGCCCGAACGTACTCGAGAAGAGATTCGTCGGGATGTTGTGAGCGAAGCTCTAACTCGCGACGCATGCGGCGCTCGTATTCAGGAGAAAGGAATTCGCTACGAAAGAGCACCCTAAACTCCTCCATCGACCGAGCTTGGTGGCCGACGAGCCGGTACCACCTCGCCGCTTGGGATGTCAGCGACACAGGCAAAACAGAGCCTAGCATAACGCTGTCACTCAGCCGCGTAGCCTGCTGATAGCGGTGCAGCGCATCGAGGTACTCTGTGGCACTGATGCGGTCCGAATAACCGCTGTGCTCAGGCAGAGGTACCCTTAAGCTACTCGGAACACTTGGCTGAGGGGACTCGGGGTCTCTCTTTAAAGCACAAGGCTGCGAGCACACCGCTTCCAACAGAACATTTAGGAGCTGCGCCGCCGTTGCGTGCAGCGGTGACTGCTCCGACGCGAGGACGGCCGTAACAGGTGCGCGCGCCTGTTCCCCAACATGCGCGTCTGACCGAAAAGGGCCAGTACATGGCATGGAGGAGGGTAGGGTTTGCGCTCCGACTGGTGCTTTAGGCCTCACGCGACTGGCAAACGGGTCGACAGTGGAGCACGGTGGCCCACATCCGTCGAAAGCGTCGCCCACGCGAGTCTCAGGCCAGCGAGCGTCGGTGAACGTGGCGACGTTGTCGGTTAAGCGAACAGGCTCGCGAACGACATCGTCAACCCTTTGTGCTCGCGACCACGACGTGTCAGTAAGCGCGTTCCCGCCAATACCTGAGTGGGCCCGGTAGGAAGGACTGGGTGCGGCGATTTGAGCTGTCAACAGTACTGCTGACGGGGAAAGGCCAGCGAGCGGAGACTGCGCCGGTGACGGGCCCGTAAGCGCGTGAGTCTCGAACAGCATACAGCCCGCTACTGGTTTGGCTAGGACAGTGGTCCTCGTTCAAGCAACTCGCATCACTGTAGGGGGCCCCGAAAAAGACATCTCTCCCGGTGAACGAAAGGAGAGGGTCGCCGAGAGGGCCGTACCCCGTGCTGTTGCAGCCGTCCGCCTCGAACGAGATCAAGTCCGTCGCCACAGGATCGAACAGAAATGAGCGCCTCGAAGGGGCTGCTCTGAAGCCATGCCGAAACCACGTTGGGCGCCAGTTATGTGGAGATAGGTTTGCACAAGGCTTACCTACTATGCGCAACCGTGTAGGAATGCGACGTCCTCCACTGCCGCTGCGTGCGAAGACGTTGCGGCCGGGTTCGTCGTTTTCTCCGGCACGGTGCAGAAATCACGCACGAGGCAGGATAACAAACACAACGGATTTTTGAACCCAAGATGCAGCACAGTGCGACACTCACGGGCTTGCAGGCCGTATAGGGAACTCCGCAAGACTGAGCAAGTACGCTTGCCTAGGGCGCTACGACTCCCGCACAAGGGCCGAAGTAGAACGCTCGAACGAGAAGCCACCTGCTAAGCAGCGCGTCAACCTCTCGTGGAGGCCTGAGAGCATCTGCCGCGACGAGCGAATCGTCGGGCGCAACACAGCTCGTAGGAGAGGAGGATGTCACGCGCGCCCAATGGGAAATGGCGCTGCGTTGTGACGTAGGCCCGCGCAGCGCACCAGCGTAGCGTGCCCGGACATGCCAGCGCGGGAAGAAGCCGACGGTTGACTGGCCCTGACCAAGAGGCGCCCTGGCAGCCATCTTGGCGGATGCTGGTGCTTATGCGCGCCCGGGCTACGCTGGTGGCGCGCGTGCGGCAGCTGGGGAATGAGGCGCCAGGTAGGAAGGCGCTCTCTATTCCCACAATGTAGGGGCTCGAGGAGGTTGAACTTCGTAGAGAGGGTTTATTTACATTATTTACATGCAACGGGATTTCTGGCCCGAAGCTCTACATTGAGAGCTCTACATCGCAAAGTCTCTAATCTCGCCGCTCGGGCCAACCACCCATGCTTTGTAGACCGGTAGTCGCGGTCTAGGCGCCTCCGAGTGGCCATGGCTGGACATCTGGTGCTGACTTGAGCGTCGGCGGCTCATCTGTCAGACACGCACAGTGCGATGGTCTGACGTCCGTAATCGGTTGAAGCTAGGCATTGTGGCTTTCACCGCGGCACCAAGACGCCACGTGTCGTATTTTTGCTAGAAACCGAAGGACATCAGTAGTTTCAGCCACGCATCGCCCAGCACATGAAAACAGGAGGGCGTCTTGGCGCTGCTCCTTATCTCCACAAAATGAGGCAGCTGCCTCTCTTCGGTCCTGGCCGCCGCGGCAAAAGGGCGGCCCGCCAAACGCAACACCCAACACCAAACGAAGCGAGGGGACCGCAGTGGTCGTGCCTAGCCACTCATCAATGGAGTCGTTTTGCCCATTTCTAGGCTCATTTTTGTTTTGCATATGTTGTTTGGTTTTCGTGTGTGTAGATTAAATGGGTAACGATTTAGAGTACTAGGTACTCTACTATGGGAGAGCTTAAAGCCGTCCCGTGAGCGCGAACTTCTATTTGTCCGCGGTAACGCTCGCCTGTCTGAGTACTGTTAAGTACCGAAGACGCTTAATGTCTACCTCGCTTTCAGAAGAATATCTAACAGCCTTATGAAACGACTGCACCGCAACGCATGCTTGGTTTCAAAACTTCGCAAAGTTTGTATTTTTCTGGTATGAATAATGCCCTATTACGGTTTTTCTTCTTGTCCTGCAGCAGGCTTTTATTTCACTTGATACAAAATTGCATGAAACCTTATAAAAAGAGGATAGTTAAGTGCGAAAAAAGAACGACGACAAAGGGACAAGGAGGAGACGAATACGTCGTCTTTGTCGTCGTTCTCTTTTCGCGCTATAACCATCGTCATGTTATACCTACTAGCCGAAACTATCACACTTCTAACTTATAGAAAGTGTTTTTTTACATTTGTTTTGCATCGCGTCAACAACAAATTCGTATTGGCGACACGCTACTTTCTATGTTTCGTGTTGCCGGCGTATTGCGCGTGTTGATAGTTTTTTTTCTGCGTCCTAAAGAGATTTGCTGTTTGATCCAAAAGATAAATCAAGACGTTTGCAACAAAATGAACAGTTTTGGAGAATTGTTCTTTCATGATAATCTGACAAGATTGAACCGCAATGTGTTTTTGAATATTAATAATATCAGATGCTTTACGTCTCAAAACCACGATTTGATTAGAAGAGATGCCGTAGTGAAGGGCTCCGGAAATATAGACTACCTGGGGTTCTTTAACGTGCCCCTACATCTAAGCACAGGGGCACCAAACATGATCGCCTCCATCTTAAATGCAGCCGCCGCAGCCGGGATTCGATCAAGCAGCATTCGGGTTAGCAGTCGAGCGTCATAACCAATAGAACACCGAAGTGTGGCAACCGCAATTTGTTCTGGTGAGCGAGAACGCCGGTAAGAAAGAAACAGCTACGAATTCTTGTATATAGTGAAAGCCGGAAAGATTTTCTTGAAGAAAGACAGAAATGCACCCCCGATCCGAGTGAAGAATACATTTGAAATGATTACCATTTCGTAAATGTCAAGGCAAGGGATTTTCGCGCTGTGCGAAATTTCTCTGAACCTGAAGATATTTTTGATGTCGATAGTGAGTACAAATTGACAGTATAGTTAGCATCAATAGGAGCCTGCAAAAATACTTTGAAAAATTTAGAATGATGGCTGAATCGGTCAACGACTTTCCTGAAACATTTATTATATTCAAATCAATTATATATTCGAATCAACTAAATATTTCCGCGAAAGTGCTTGCAGCACATGCAATAATCAATGCTTGGATGCTTCCCCGTTCTCGGCTTCATCGAACATGCATCCCACTGCTTCTTGGTTTTAGCGTATGCACGGAAACTCACACCAGGGCGAGAAGTAGAGACCGCGTTACGCGTTCCTTTAACCATACAAATACAAGCGCCGAACAGAATGGTTGCCGAGATTCCACGCTTCGGGAATCGATCTTTCAAGCATGTTGTAAATAAAGGCAATGATTGCTATGCCTACACATCCGCGAAGTATGCACCGTCATGCATACCGTATATTTGTGGATGCACGGATGCCCCCCCCCCCCCCCAAAAAAAAAAAGGCCGCTGAGTGAGCTGCGCGCTTGAGGATGAAGGCTGAGTTGTTTCACCGATTTCAGTTCTGTCAGTGAAGTGTATCGGTACTACGACATTTTGTAAGGACTCATTCAATATCAGGCTCACTCGAATGCGCCCGGCACTGCGGGAACTAGCGTATAAACAAACCGGTAAGTGAGAAAGCGACCTGACTCAGTGTTGGGAGCACGCGTTGCGCTGACGACGGCATTGACGAGTCACGTGATGTCGTTTATTTCGTCACAGCGACAATACTGCTGGCCTCTATAGCGGCTGTCCTACCTCATAACTCCGAACTCTCGATCTCGCCTCCTTCCACGCGTGCATAGTCAGCCCCGTGTACACCTCCTTGCAGCATTGCTTGCTCCTACGGCTGACGCTGCTTGCGCATGCGTATCACCGATACATTCACGGCATGTCCCGACATGAACGGCAGCTGAATAAGACGGACTTCGCTCGCGCATACCGCATCGCAAGCGCTCAGAGCTGTCGGCCGCCGATTAGGCGTGCTTGGAGGGTACGCCTTTTTCTTTTTCGCACAGTCACGGCTAACTCTTGCCGCATGGCCTACTGCAGCCATGACATTTTCGAAATTTTGGAGCGTCCCGCCTACAAGACGTGCGTTAGCCAGGACTTGATCAAGAACGTACCAGAGGAGAAAACTGGCAGAACACACCAGTATCCTCCTGTCTATTCCAAAAACGATTAAGAACAGAAAATTATGTATCAACGTATTAAGGAATCGTCCATAAGTTAGCTGACTACCGTTTCGAGGCATGTCGCCTAGGTGAGTGTTTTCCTTCGCCCAGAGAGGACAATACAGAAGAAAATAATTTGATTGATATGTGGCGTTTAACGTCCCGAAACAACCGTATAATTATGAGAGACGCCATAGTGGAGGGCTCCGGAAATTTTGACCTCCTGGGGTTCTTTAACATGCACCCAAACCTGACCACACGGGCCTACAACATTTCCGCCTCCATCGGAAATTCAGCCGCCATAGCCGGGATCGGAACCCGCGACCTGCGGGTCAGCAGCTGAGTACCTTTGCCGCTAGACCACTATGTAGGGGCGATACAGTAGAAAAAGAATATTACTCAGCTAAAAATACAGATTTTTAATAGCAAAATAGTTCACAAGTTGATTGTATAATTTGAGTAGGCGCAGCTGACCCTGGGATCGAGTTATTTCATGGTTATTGATTTTTCATGTGTGTGTGTGAACAGCTAAGAAAGTTAGAGCGTTCACGTCGTACGTCATAACTAAGAAATTTGCAAATAACTTCTCGGTTTACGGTAGATATAATCATAGCTATTTCCTACGGAGTCTAATTCTGTAACGGGTGCTACCTCATGGCGACGCCGCTCTGCTAGACGTTCCTTCATTTGCTCCGGTGCTTCGCAGTACATTAAACCTTCTGGCTGCGAGGCGCTATTAGGTAGTTCCGGCGCAGCTGCGCAAAGAAGGCGCACAGCTGGGCCCGCGCAGGCGCCAGCGCTTCTGCGCAACACCTCCTAGACACGTTTGCCACGGCTATGACGTCACCACTCTAAAATGCGCAGATTGGCGAGGAGCGTGGTGGTGGCTACCCGGTGCTAGCTGTGTTGTGAGTCACGTCACAGCTCATCGCGCATGCGCAGCACGGCTCTTGATAAAGCACGCAAAACGACTAAACTTCGGCCAATGTAGCTCTCAGCACGCTACACTGTAAGCAAAAGTAAGCCGAGATGGGAGTTTCTCCAACACATGAGCCCACGAAACTCCCCTGCCCCAATTATTTACTCCCTGGTAGGAAGTGAACTCGGCACATGTCATCGTAAAACGCCACCTGCTTAATCACAGAGTTTATGAACGACATGACCTTCTTAAACACCCCAGGGAGTTTCAGGTCACGTGGTTACAAACTCCCTATAGGAGCTTTAAAAACCCTCTTTGGGCGTGACGTGTGTGTGTGTGTGTGTGTGTGTGTGTGTGTGTGTGTGTACGGGCATATGTTTGCACGTCGGTGTGAAACACATGTGCTTTGTGTGGCTAACCGTGTGAACATCTGTCAACAGGCAACAAAATTATAAGTGCAGCGAAGAATAGCAACGACCGGTTGGTATTTATTGCGAACATTTCAATATATTTCGCATAGTTAAACCACGCTGCACATCTGTCCGATTCCTCAACGAAACGCCGTGAATGCTGCGCTTCAAAGGGCCGAGTAACAAAAAACTTCGAAAAAAAATAATGGTAGCAAAAGTAAGCTGTTACGATCGTCAGCGGCTGCTCGTGGAGTTTCACCATCAAAAACTTCAAAGCGGTCTGAAGTAGGCTTTGCTCGACTACGGCAGGCTGGCTGGCAACCGGTGTGAGAGTTGCGCCGGCGACGCGCTCGCCCCGTCTCCGCCGATAGTGGCTTCTCGGAGTGTCACGGGTATTTCACCGGCTTTAACATCTAAGTGGTAAGAAGGCCTCGCTATGCCGTCGGTATCAAGCCGGCATCGTATCGAGCTCGCACTGCGCGCCGGCCACCGTGGCAAGCACTACGAGCTAGCACCGACCACCGGCGAGGCAAAGAATGTGTTTCATTAAAAAATGAAGGCCGCTGGGATCTATAACAGTCTTCTGCGCCTTGCGACCGCAGCTGTCAATGACTAACTAGAAGGCGAGCACCGAACGAGGCGGAGTACGATCGTCGGCGATTGCACCGTAAAATTTCGAAGCGGTTCGAAGTAGGCTTCGCTCGACCACGGCAGGCTGGTCAGCAACCGGTGTGAGAGTTGCGCCGGCGACGCGCTCGCCCGGTCTCCGCCGATGGTGAGTTCTCGGAGTGTCAGCGGTATTTCACCGGCTGCAACATATAAGCGGTAGGAAGGCCTCGCTATGCCGTCGGTATCAAGCCGGCATCGTATCGAGCTCGCACTGCGCACCGTGGCGAGCTCTGCGAGCTATACATGCAATGCATGCGAGCAACGGGAACAGCGACTGCGAACAGTCTCATTCGTTTAAGTCTATCGCTCCGTAGCTTAAACTGCGTGGATAGCGGACACCTATTTCTGTGCATGGGAAAAACAACGAGACGTAAACTGCACATCAGCAAGGATTTTGTGATCGCCAGCTGTCATTCATCGAATCACCGTGCCGTACTCGTGAGTGAGGCCTAGTCGTCGAACGCGGTAGCGGCGGTCTACCTCGGTTCATCGCTGTAGCTGCTGAATGTGCCTCGTTGATGTGTTCATTCAAGGCCGCGCGCACTTTGTGTATGATTCAGTGCATTTTACGTGTCCACAAACAGTACTGCTAAAGAAAATTAAGCCTGTACGACAGAGCGTCAACTGATAAATCTTTTTCGCTATAGTAAAAAGATATTAAATATTAGGCAGGATTAAGATAAAAGGCATGTGTGCTGAAGGGCTTACATTACCACCGCAAATTCATACTTACAACGTGCGTATTATTGCTTAATTATTAGAAAAAAAAGGCTTTCACCAGGGCAACATGAGAGGTCAGAATGTGGTGCCTATATATACCCGGTGACTATGGGGTCCATTGATGTTTTTATGCATATGATTGCAACACTATATGTGGTAATTCTATCTTTTGTACAAATGTACATATTGATGATTGGTACTTTGCTTGTGAACTACTTCCCCTTTTGCTAGTATAGTTATTTGCTTCTGCTGGTACATATCCCTGTATTGCTTCTGTATTGGTTGGTGCAAGCTTTTACCCGATCTTCTGTTTTTAAATACTGCACTTGATTCAGTGAAAAGTAAACACGAACTCACTTACTAGGTGTCAATAAACAAACTTTGCGACTCCATATGACACCTTGATCGTGAAATTTTGAAATGATATGATGATTGTCTGTGCCGCTAATTTAAATATATTTTTCCTTCACATCCATCTATGAATATTCAGTCAAAATAACTTAACCTATGCGGTTCGAGACTACATGTAAGAGAATGAAAAACAACATTATTGAAATAAAGATTGCTCGGTTACTATGAAAGGAGTCAGGGCAAGGGAAGAGTTGTGCGAGTTCTGACACTCTCCACAGCTTCTTCATGCTTGAACTTTTTGGGTTGCACTGAAGTATTTACACGGCTTCACATCAACTACCTGTGGCTAAAGTTAGCCGTTTACCACATAAACACTGCCCGAAAAATATTCTTGAGTTTAGCCATGCATCGAGCACCTTTTGCAGGGTCCTGTTGTCTATTGCATCTTAATAGTTGCCAATCGGTTTTCAAATAAATATTGTCACGGGGTCGTGACGTGGCCAAAGACAGGAAACTTTGTGTTGGGATTTAACTGTTTATTTGGGCGAACCTGTGCCCAGTAAAGGGAAAGTCTAATTACAGCAGCAGTCTTGCACAGATAGCAGTCTCGGACTGATAGCGGCGAACGCAGCGTCGGCCTTCGATCAACAACTGACAAGCGGCGAAGCGCGTCGGCATTTATACCCTTGCCGTCGAATGTTCTAGCGTTATCGCTGGCGGTGGCATAGGTTCCAGAACAATCTGTACCGTTCGCACAGTGGGCGTGATCTTATCGAAATGATCTACTACAGTCTGGAACCTTCTAGAAACCTGCAGGCGCGGTTTGCGCCGAGAATCGTGTGGTGTTTCGGAACGATAACAAAAACTTGTGAAATGGAACGTGGCATTGCCCCCCTCTGAAAAAAGGCGTCGTCTCGATGCTTTAACTAAAGATGAAGGTACAATAATAATGCAAGAAAGTACAATGAATAAATTACAATACAACAATAATTAAAAAAACACTGTTTCAGTTTGTTGACGTGCATCTAACGGCTTGAGGCGCGCGACATGGACGACTTCAGGTCGCGATCGGCGTCGTTGAGAGTTCGTGATGCCGTCGGGGACAACCTCGTAATCAAGTGGGCCGAGACGTTGAACCACCCTGTAGGGTCCGAAGTACCGTCGCAGAAGCTTTTCACTTAGTCCACGTCGGCGTATCGGCGTCCACACCCAAACACGTTCACCGGGCTGGTATTCCATGAAGCGTCGTCGAAGGTTGTAACGGTGGCTGTCGGTCGTCTGTTGATTCTTGATACGGAGACGCGCAAGTTGTCGGGCTTCTTCGGCGCGTTGAAGGTACTCGCGCACATCGAGGTTTTCTTCGTCGGTGACGTTGGGTAACATGGCATCAAGCGTCGTTGCCGGGCTCCTTCCGTAGACCAATTTGTATGGAGATATCTGCGTCGTCTCCTGCACCGCCGTGTTGTATGCGAAGGTCACATACGGAAGAATGGCGTCCCACGTCTTGTGTTCGACATCGACGTACATTGACAGCATGTCGGCGATGGTCTTGTTAAGCCGATCGGTGAGGCCGTTGGTCTGTGGGTGGTACGCTGTCGTCCGGCGGTGGTTTGTTTGGCTGTATGCCAAGATCGCTTGAGTTAAGTCGGCAGTGAATGCCGTTCCTCTGTCGGTGATAAGGACTTCCAGGGCGCCGTGACGTAGGACGATATTTTCGACGAAGAACTTAGCCACCTCAGATGCACTGCCTTTTGGCAGGGCTTTTGTCTCGGCGTAGCGGGTGAGGTAGTCGGTAGCTACCACGATCCACTTGTTTCCGAAAGCCGACGTCGGGAACGGCCCCAGTAGATCCATACCAATCTGCTGGAAAGGTCGGCAAGGTGGATCAATTGGCTGCAGAAGTCCCGCTGGCCTTGTCGGCGGTGTCTTGCGTCGCTGACAGTCCCGGCATGTCCTCACATAACGAGTGACGTCGTTGGTAAGACGTGGCCAGTAGTACCTTTCTTGTATCCTCGCGAGCGTGCGGGAAACACCGAGGTGCCCTGCCGTCGGATCGTCGTGCAGGGCCTCAGGAGTTCTGGTCGCAGAGCTGAAGGCACCACAAGGAGGTACTTAGCTCGAAGCGGTGAAAAGTTTTTCTTTTGTAGAAGACCGTTTCGTAGAAAGAACGACGCAAGTGCGCGCTTGAATACCTTCGGGACTTCGGCGGTCCTGCCTTCGAGGTATTCTATTAGGGCTTTAAGTTCCGGGTCGGCCCGCTGTCGTTCAGCGAAGTCGTCGGTAGTTATCGTTCCCAAGAAGTAGTCGTCATCCGAGTCGTCGGGTAGCGGTTGGTCGACAGGCGCACGAGAGAGACAGTCAGCGTCGGAGTGTTTTTTGCCGGACTTGTAAATGACAGTAATGTCATATTCTCGAAGTCTCAGGCTCCATCGTGCGAGGCGACCTGAAGGGTCCTTCAAGGTGGCTAGCCAACACAAGGCGTGGTGGTCGCTCACAACTTTGAAGGGCCTGCCGTGGAAGTAGGGGCGAAATTTCGACGTAGCCCAGATGATGGCGAAGCACTCCTTTTCTGTTGTGGAATAATTTGCTTCTGCTTTGGATAGCGATCTGCTGATGTAACTAATAACCCTTTCAAGTCCGTCAGCCCTTTGCACAAGAACGGCGCCATGACCTACGCTGCTTGCGTCAGTATGTATTTCTGTCTCGGCGAATTCGTCGAAATGGGCAAGTAACGGAGGCGTCTGGAGGCGATGTTTAAGCTCCTGGAAAGCGTGTTCCTGTGGCGTTTCTCACTTGAACTCCGAGTCGGCTTTGGTAAGGTTAGTGAGAGGATCGGCGATGCGGGCGAAGTTTTTCACGAACCGCCTATAATAGGCGCACAGGCCCAGAAATCGGCGCACGGCCTTCTTGTCAGTGGGCGGCGGGAAGTCGGCGATGGCGGCTGTTTTCCGTGAATCGGCACGAACTCCAGACTTGCTGATAACGTGCCCCAGAAACAAGAGCTCCTCATACGCAAATCTGCACTTTTCTGGCTTCAGTGGAGTCCGGACGTCTTGATGGCTTGAAGTACAGCTTCAAGGCGCCGAAGATGCTCGTCGAAACTCGAGGAAAACACGACGACGTCGTCCAAGTACACAAGGTAAGTCTGACACTTCAATCCTGCCAGTACTGTATCCATAACGCGTTGAAAAGTTGCCGGCGCTGAGCAAAGGCCGAAGGGCATCACCTTAAACTCGAAGAGGCCGTCCGGTGTTATAAACGCCGTCTTCTCTCGGTCTCTTTCGTCGACTTCGATTTGCCAATAGCCAGTCTTGAGGTCCATTGACGAGAAATACTTGGCGTTATGGAGCCGATCAAGTGCGTCGTCTATTCGTGGGAGAGGATACACGTCCTTTCTTCTGATTTTGTTCAGGCGGCGATAATCGACGCAGAAACGTAGGGTCCCATCCTTTTTCTTCGCTAACACCACGGGGGATGCCCATGGACTCTTGGACGGCTGGATAATGTCATCTCGCAGCATTTCATCAACTTGTCTCTTCATTGCCTCACGTTCTCGCGTCGAAACCATGTACGGACTCTAACGAAGTGGTCTGGCATTTTCTTCGGTTATTATTCGATGTATCGTGATTGGGGTCTGCCGAATTTTCGATGACGACTAAAAGCAATCTTCGTATTGCAGGAGCAGGGCCTTGAGCTGTTCTTGCTTATCGTTCGGAAGTCTGGGATTGACGTCGAAAGCTATGGGAGGGGCTTGGTTCCTCTGAGCAGGTTCCGCAGAATCGGCGAGGGCGAAATCACTGGTGGCTTCGACAATTTCTTCGATGTATGCGACCGTTGTTCCTTTGTTCATATGTTTGTACTCATTGCTGAAATTCGTGAGCATAACCGTTGCTTTGCCTCCCCGCAGCTCTGCAATTCCTCTTGTGACGCAAATATTTCGGGTGACCAACAGATGCTGACTGCCTTCAACGACGCCTTCCAAGTCAGGTGATTTAGGAGCGCCGACTGAAATAATGACGCTTAAGCGAGGCGGAATGGTGACTTGTTTTTCCAGCACATTCAAGGCGTGGTGTCCTGACGGCGTGCGCGGCAGTAGTGCTTCTTCTGTGGATAACGTTATCGACCTTGTTTTTAGGTCGATGACAGCACCATGGAGGCATAAGAAGTCCATGCCAAGGATGACATCTCTCGAGCAACGCTGTAGGACTACGAAGTCTGTAGGATAAATACGGCCGTTAATGGTGACTCTCGCTGTGCAGATTCCTGCAGGCTTTACGAGATGACCTCCGGCTGTACGGATTTCAGGGTCTTTCCAAGCTGTCCTAACTTTCTTTAACTTCGCGGCAAACGACCCACTGATGACAGAATAGTCGGCTCCAGTATCGACGAGAGCAGTCACACTGTGGCCGTCGATAAGAACGTCGAGGTCGCTATTTCGCCGTCTCGCATTACAGTTAAGGCGTGGCGTCGGGTCACGGCTGCGTCGGCTTGTTCCGCTGCTTCCATGTTGCGTCGTCCGGCCACCTTCGGTAAGTGAGCTTTTGCCTTCAGGGCTTTGCCTGGTTGGTGTTGTGTTTAAAAAGCTCCGTCGCGTCGGCGTCGTCGTCGGAGAATCTTCGGTAGTTCGTCGCACAGCAACCGCACCTCCATCGGTTGCTGCCCTTAGTTTCCCGGATACGGGCTAGGAGACCGGCCCCGCGTTGGGCCAGAGTACTGCCGGGGGTGCGGTGACATGCGGCGGCTGGGCGACGGCGAACGGGAAGGACTTCGTGGTGTCCATTGAGTTCCTGCCAGGTAGTCGACGATGTCACGTGGCCGATCTCCTGGCTGCGGACGCGGTGCGTTGACGGCGAAGCCACGCAGTCCCATCTGTCGGTACTGGCAACTGCGGTATGTGTGCCCGGCCTCGCCGCAGTGGTAGCAGAGCGGGCGGTTGTCAGGTGCACGCCAAACGTCCGTTTTCCTCGGTGCACTGCGCTGGCCCGCTGGGGAACGGTAGGACGTCGGTTGGGGTGGTGGCGGCGGTGGCGTCTGGCGACGGAAGTGTGACGGGGCGGCGTTTTGGCGTGGACGGGGAGGAGCGTTGTGGCGCACTGCAGCGGCGTAGCTCATAGTTTCTGGCTCGGGCGGCAGTGTTTCAGGAATTCGAAGCGATTGCCGGACTTCTTCTCGCACAATGTCGGCGATCGAATCCACTTGAGGCTGCGCCGAAGGCAACAGTTTGCGCAGCTCTTCCCACACGATCGCTCGGATCGTTTCACGCAGGTCGTCGGAGTCACGGGCTTGAGCAGCAGCGCATTCTGGAGTCAGGCGACGATTATACTGTCTGGTGCGCATGTCCAGCGTTTTTTCGATGGTGGTCGCCTCGGATACAAATTCTTGGACGGTGTCCGGTGGATTCCTCATTAGTCCCGCGAAGAGCTCCTGTTTGACCCCTCGCATGAGGAAACGAACTTTCTTTTCCTCAGGCATGTCTGGGTCAGCGTGACGGAATAGGCGGGTCATCTCCTCTGTGAAAATTCCAACCTTTTCATTTGGTAGCTGAACCCAGGTCTCGAGTAGAGCAGCGGCCCTCTCTTTGCGAGCGACGTTTGCGAACGTTTGCAGAAATGCGCCGCAGAAGACATCCCACGTTCGGAGCGTGGACTCCCGATTCTCTAGCCAGGTCCTTGCGGTGTCTTCCAGGTAGAAGTACACACGACGGAGCTTTTCTTCGTTGTCCCAGTGGTTGAGGGCGGCCACACGGTTGTATGTTTCTAGCCAGGTTTCCGGGTCTTCAAACGATGAGCCATGGAACGTTGGTGGTTCCCTGGGTTGATGAATGACGATCGCGGGCTGGGACGCTCCGGTTGTCATTGTCGCTGCAGTCGAGGTCATGGTCTTGGTCTTCCGCGCCTTGTCTTGTAGAAGGCCGTACTCCGGTGGGAGACCTTGCTGTCGGCGGCTCGTTCGCTGCTCTTGGTTGGCGTCGGTGTCTTCTCCGCGACGGGGGCTGGGTTCACGGCTTGACGGGGGCGTCCGGTACATGAACGAAGGAGCACCTCCACCAGATGTCACGGGGTCGTGACGTGGCCAACGACAGGAAACTTCGTGTTGGGATTTAACTGTTTATTTGGGCGAACCTGTGCCCGGTAAAGGGAAAGTCTAATTACAGCAGCAGTATTGCACAGATAGCAGTCTCGGACTGATAGCGGCGAACGCAGCGTCGGCCTTCGATCAACAACTGACAAGCGGCGAAGCGCGTCGGCATTTATACCCTTGCCGTCGAATGTTCTAGCGTTATCGCTGGCGGTGGCGTAGGTTCTAGAACAATTTGTACCGTTCGCACAGTGGGCATGATCTTATCGAAATGATCTACTACAGTCTGGAACCTTCTAGAAACCTGCAGGCGCGGTTTGCGCCGAGAATCGTGTGGTGTTTCGGAACGATAACAAAAACTTGTGAAGTAGAACGTGGCAATATTGCAAAGCCACATCTCCTATGGCCATATGTTGGGTCTCTTGTTAAATGATCGCAAGACGACTCTTGCCAGACGTTGCGTGCACTGCTAGTTGGAGTTATTGTCTCGCTAACTGTATCAGTTAAGAAGTTGTTTGCATCCTACTGGCTTCTGCGCAGGGCAACTGTTCAGGCTTGTTGCTGTTTTGTGTAAACATACGAGTTCATTTAACATGGTATGAGGTCCACATAGATTCTTGCTCCTAGATCTGGTGGCTTGTGTGTGGTTATATTTTATCATACCTAAGGCTTTGAAGAGTAACATAGCCACATTAAGACGGAGGGCCCCTGGGTGTTTCACTGAGTGTCGTGCTGAATTCATTTTGGAGATCAGTTCCCATTGGCTATACCTCACTTACATTCTCCCCCTCCCTCTTAGGTGCATGCAATCCTGCTTTGTCAGCCAAACTAGCACAACTACTTGCAAGTACTTCCCTCAATTAGTAGAAATGCAATATAGTGCATGTTATGAAGCCACATTGCTGATGCACTAGTATTTACTAACTTATTCCTTAATTCGTGGCCTGCATTTCGCCTGAGGGTATTGCAGAAAGAGGGTTCCAGCAACAATAACGTATGGACTGCACGAAGTGTAACAGTGCCTACAATCTCAGCCTTACAAATACAAGCGCATTGCTTGTGTAACATAATAAATGGTCTGAATGTTACTTGACCATTTTGAAAACAAAAACAAAAAACACTTAGCATTCAAATCGTAACAAACACAAAATACGCACAGATATATTGTTGAGTACGGTAGTGAATGCTCACAAAATACATAAATATTCTGCCATGGCATTAACTCCAGATAGTTCAGGGTAAACAACATATGAGTGACATGTAGCTTGCACAACTTCAATAAGCAGTTTTCTATTGATTCACAGCATGAAAGCAGCACAAAATTGGCTAAACCTTGGTCAGCTGGGTATTTTTGGTTTAACGTGGCGAACAGCAAAAAAGCTATCGCTTTTTTCTTTAGTTAACAACTGTAGTAGAGAGAGACAAGACAAACTCAATCAAATTTACTTTCATCCTGTAATACAAAAAGGACTGTGATGAAAATCTATCTTCAGAACAATGAATGTTGAGAAATTTGATCACAAGTGAACTTAGCAGCGATTAGCTGGGCCCTATGTGAGCGCAGCAACACCGACATGAGCTTATTTAGAAGCTTGTGCAGTGATACTTTAGGTCCATAATTTACTCCAACAATTTGATGCAATGAGCTATGAAATTGAGCCTCATGGCATGATGCCATTGTAGTGGCACTACACATGGGTTGAAATCTTCCATGTATTGCAGGTTAAACCTTACCGTGTGTGCTGACGGACTATGGGGCGTCACTTCTCTCCTGCTTTCTTAATTGATATGAGTGCATTCACAGTTTCACATTGCTTGCAGCACTTGGGCAATATTTTTTCAGAGAGGTAGTAATACATGTATTTATTCTTTGTTTTTACTGTTATTGTGTTCCGCTAAAACCTTACAGTTGCACTTTTTCACTCGTAGCAAGCCACACCTTCATGTATTGCAACATTCTTAAATCGTGTCCATCATTTCAACACTCACCCTGACAATGACGAGCTGAGCTCATCGACACAGTTATACCTCTTCTACGAAAAGCAGGTAGGCCTCATTCATACTGAAAGAAGTGCTTAAAAAATTTTAAAATATGCTCAAAGCATGCATTTTGATAGAGATAGCACTGGATTCTGGCAACTGTAACTTCAATATAGCTGCAGCTCTGTTTAGAAAAAGAAAATGCATGTTTGCCAGAGCTTTGTGCATTGAAGAATTTCACTTCTGCTTAGAGTGTGGCTCCAGCTACACAGAATAGGGTTTTTTTCTAAATTTTATCATTAAGATTATCATTGCTTTTTAACCTTTACTAGCAATGGATGCATGTAGATGTAACCACCCCCCCCCTAGGCTTTATCAACCGGCTCGCTTGTCCTTGCGCATTAATATTTAAAATTTCAACTGGTCATGTTCTGCAAGGAAGGCTGGAGCTGTTGTGACACATTCTGTGCTGCAGTGAAATCAATCTTCTGCATATTCACAAAAAACATTTTGCTTGTTGTTTAAATACATGTGGAATCAAATAGGAAAATAAGAAAAAAATCAGTATTTTTGTACCCCTTCTGGCAAAAAGTGTGGGTGAAAAGGGGCGATACCAATTACAAGCATGGTAATTATAGCACGGTACATAACCAATCACCTAAGTATAGTCCTGGAATATACAGTGACTCAATAATGAAAACCTAGAATAATTGTTTGCTATATCCGACTCTTGACAGTTGTACTCATCACTGTAATGTTGGTGTCGTGGTAGCTTAGCAGGCAAAGTGTTGTGCTGCTAAGCATAAGGAAGCGGGTTTGATTCCTGGTGATGGTGGCTGCATTTCAATGGGGGCAGAGAGTAAGAACACCAGTGTACTATCTAGGCGCCTCCGAGGGGCCATGAATGGACATCTGGTGCTGATTTGAGCGTCAGCAGCTCATCAGTCATGGCCAAGTGGCTTTGAAAGATGAAAAAGGAAGAAAAAAGCGCTGTCCCGTTACTACCTCTCTTAAAGGAGGGCAACTCCACAGTTAAGCGCAGAGAAGGGGGGAATGGTGATTAAAGAGGCAGAAGAGAAGAGGTAGGAGAAGGGTAGTGAAAAGCATCCGCACCGCATCAGATAGGGTGCGTCCGAAACCGCTGCGATGATCCGCAACCATCAGGAAAAGCCGCCAGGAAGGCCGGAGAAATAATTCACCGAAAAAGAAGAGAATGAGTCTAAGAGGCGCACAAAATGATGAGCGAACACACTCGGGTGACCACGAAGCGCAAGCACGAGAGAGGAAAAATAAAAGGGCCGAATGATTTCGGTTCAACAAAAAAACAAAAAAAAAACTGTTGAACGTAGTGTAGGGAGAACGCGCGTGGACACAGATATCACTTGACGAAAGAGGGGAATAAAAAAGAAACATTGTTCCAGTTCAACAATGAGGAAGAGAGAAAAAAAATAAAACTGTTGAACTTACAGATTAGTGTCCTGTTGACCTCGCTGAAATAATCCAATGAGGCACAGAACACTGCAAGGGCGGATAGCCCGAACACGAGAGAGAAGGAAAAAAAAAGAAGAGTTCAGTTCAGCCAAAAGAAAGGAGGGGAAAAAAGAAGAATAATGTTTAGCCGAACACACAGGTGAGAGTTCCGAGGAACTCGATGTGTGAATCCCGTCGCTCTAGTTCGCCGGGACGATTGCCTCATGTGCAGCGATAGCCGCCACACACAGGCCACGAACCGGAGAATCAGGGGGCAGGTACACCATCACTGCGCGGATAGCTGCTACAAGTGCGGAGATCACCGCGTCTATCTGGTGCGCCCCGGAGTCGGGGCAATTCAAAGGAGGAGGCGAAGGGGCACTTGTGGTTGCAGCAGGCGCACTGGTAGGAGGGCGAGGAGCAGGCACTGACGGCGATGGAAGACCGGAGGCGACAGCGTCCCGAAAGAAGCGGCCATGGACGATTTCTGCTCTGCCTCGCTTGTGGATGGTGTTGGCAGCGGTTCTGGCTTTCTCCAGCGCTTGGCGGCGCGTCACGGGGCCATCCGAGGAGGCGATGATGACGGCGGCCTTGCGCTGATTTTGCCAGGAAGGGCAACGCGGTTCGTTAGCCGGATGCGTGCCACTGCTGTTAATGCAGCGAGGGCGCTCCGCGGGACAGGGCCAGGGCGCGTTGGCGTGGCTTCCCCCGCAGCGGAGGCAGCGTTGGTCCCGCGAACAGGTCGCGGTGGCGTGGCCGAAACGGCCGCAGCGGGCGCACTGGAGGGGCCGCGGCAGGCGAGGGCGGACAGGCCGGCGAAGCTTGAAAAGGGCCACAACTAGCGGGACCGTGGTGCCCTGAAAGGTGATCGTGAGGCACCTGCCTCGTCGGACGCAGGAGATGACCGGAACAGCTGAGTCGAGGCTGGCCACGATTTCCTCCAAGTCAAGGGTTGCGTCGACGCCATAGACGGTGCCGACGCAGCTGTTTACCACGAGCAGCTTCCCCCTGACGTGGGTGTCGAATATCCGGCTCACCTGGAGCAGGGGTGTGGGATCCGCGAGGGGCTGGATGTCCACAGCAACGTCGTTGCGCCGAAAATTGAAGCGGACGCGTCGCGTGGCCGAGAAGCCGGAGAGGAAAGCCCCGATGGCTTCGCGGGTCGTGGCGAGGTAGTGGGCCTTCTTGCCAACTGGGCGGTAAAGGATGGTGCCGCCGTGCTCTCCCACTGCTGCAGGAAACGCCGGGGGCTGTGTGACGCGCTCAAGAGCTGGGTCGGTGTCCAATTGAGCTGGGGGCGCCAGTTTTCTCCCATGTCGTGTCGTGACTATTTGGTGACGACGACGGTGGTGTTTGGTGTTCCCATAAACAACTAGAGGCGGACGATTCCTCCGCCGAGGGATTTGCCTGAGTCGGCGCGGCTTCGATGGAGCGCTCTTCCTCGCGCGCCCGAAGGCGAGCTTCGCGATGTTGCTGCCGACGGCCATGGTCGTCGGTCGCGAAGCGTCGGTGTTGAAGACGGATCCTGAAGCTTTTGCTGCTTCGGGTGGAAGTCAGCCTTAAGGTTCTGGTTGGCCCGAGCTCGGTACCGAAGTACAGGCGGGCCCATGACTAGGGGAAGCCCTCAGAAGGGCTGTGCGCCCGAAGGCGTGAAGTGGGCGTCGAAAATAACACACGGGAGGAGCGAAAAAAATGCGACCGTCCCGGAGAAAAACTCGCGAAAAAGGCTATCAGTCATGGCCTAAACACGGTATGGCCGCACGCCCGGTTCTGCTCCGTTTTTCAGGACCGTTCCGGTTTTCAGCAAGTCTGGAGACGGAGGCTGTTCACGGTGGGGCCACACGAGTGGAATGCATGAACACGCTGATTGGCCGACGCGATGTTCGCGAAGTGCTGGCAACCGTTCGGCGAAACAGAGGTGTTCGATGGCGACTATCATCAGCAGACGACACAAAACGTACACTTTTGCCCTTGCGGGTTCAATTTAAACAAAGTACGTGCACTGTTACGTTCTGTTCTGCAGCGGCATGAGTTCAATGGTTGTGGTCGTGGACGCTAGAAACTCTACAGAGGGGCCTTAACCTGCGTCATTGTTGATATTCGCTTAAGCTGCCGTATCTAGCATGTGATCATTCCATCTGCCCTAGGTGCGTTCTGCGTGACATCGCCTTGCTTGAACGTGCCCGCGCTTCAGCTTCTTAGAACACGACGTTCCCGTACACGTTCCAAACCAGATTATTCAAGTAGGCGCGCTGATGACGATCAGCCATCAATCTCTTGGTTACAGACATGTAGGTCGAGACAGACAGACAGAAATCTCAATACCGTCCCCCCCACCTCGAAACGCTGCTCCTTTAGAGCAGCGCCGGCACGATCTGACAGGGCCACATACCAGGGCTCGGCAACCTACTGCGGCCGGGCCTCATGCGCGCGCCCCCGCATGACGTCCGACCCCCCCCCCCCCCCCTTACCTTGTGACATTTTATCTGAAGGCTAACATAGTGATTTTGTGCTGAAGTAGATTTTCGCTTGTAAGTTTTAATTGTTTGTAAATTGCAACTTTGTGACATTTGTGCTAAAAATACCCAGCACTTCTATGTATCGATCTATTCCAGTTTTTTTACATTTTTCTCAATTCGCCAATTTTTTTCCCCTTTACCTGTACTAGATTCCCCATTCTACATAACTGGGAATGTGAGGGCAGATAATTGCAGGTTGTGCAATAATACGACTCAAACACAGACCAGTGGGCAGGCACACATTTCATATTGTCGCGACGTGAAGACATAGGTCGTATATTAAGAAGGTGACAAAGCAGCAGCGGGTCGGTCTTTTTATTTACCGCGTGCCAGAGAGTTCCTCGTCTTTCTTGTTGCGTTCAACATAAAAGCGTGCAGATCGTGTATGCACTGTCACCTTTGTCTTTCTCGCAGGACGCACGTGACAATATACTTGACTTAACGAAAAGTACACAGCGTGAGGCAGCATAAAGGCAAATATTCCTACAATGCACACAGACATTGTTTATATGCTTCCTTTACCTAGAAATATTCATCCCAAATGACACAAGAAAAGACAGCAATCATATGACAGTGTACAGCGAATATAGAAAGATAGATGAACGACATAACATCTACATTTTCAAGTGTTTCCCATTTATTTTTCAAGCAGTTGTTGCTTGAATGGTAATGAAAAGCAGTTAGAGCCATCCATGATCCAATCAAGAGCCATACTAGCAACAATTCTTTGACACCAAGGTCAGAATGTGATGAAAACAGCACGCTGTACTGTTCATGTTTATTACCAACCCACATGTACATAGCTCTTCGCAATGTGCCAATTGTAACAGATGTCGATCGATGCGATACTAAATGTGAGCTGAAAACACCAAGGAAGATGACGAATTGCCCATTTCATTGATTTTTATACAAGCCAACTATGTAATCAACAAAAGAAGAGGATTCAAAGGGCTTGTTTTTCTGTTTAACTCAATCTTAATGAAAACCACAAAGTAAGTGAGCCGATGAAGGTATGGGGATAGTTAACTGTATTGTTTTAAGTGTATCGTATCCATTGTGATATAGATTTGCATAACAACAAAGTGGACGAAAGGCAAGTTCCACCGACAAGCAGCAAACCTGCAACCTTCAAATTATGCACCTCATGCTCTACGGTAACTCAAGTTACGATAGAGCATTGCCCGCATTATCCAAAGGTGGCAGGTTCAGTCTCTGTTGGGCGCAAGTTGTCTTCCCATCCACTTTGCTTTGTGCACATACATATCACAATTATACATTTACAACAGTACAATTGAGGTCCCCTGTGCCTTTTCTTAGCTTTACAATTTTCTGGTTTTTATTATCCTGCTTAACTGAAACTTGAAATTTTGCAAAAAGAATGCAGCAGCACCCGAATGATTTCATGAACGGATATGCAAGCTTGAATGCCACAACGAACCATCACTTGAACACTAACTGTGTCTGAATAAAATAACCTGACAGTCATCACATCTAACTAAATTATCAAATTCAGCCACCAATAATGCATATGAACAATGACAAATTGAAGTCTACACATTCAACATATACCTCTTTAATTAGATGGTTTTTACAACTACGCATGTTATTTCAATTGTTTAATTTGGTATCAAATTTTCACCAAGCATGAAACTACGATATCATTATGTCTTACCTTGGTGTTTATATGCATATGATTGCAACGCTATATGTGGTAATTCTATCTTTTGTACAAATGTACATATTGATGATTGGTATTTTGCTTGTGTAGTTACCTCATATACTACTTCCCCTTCTGCTAGTATAGTTATTTGCTTCTGCTGGACACATCCCTGTATAGCACCTGTTTTGTTTGTTGCAAGCTTTTACCTGATCTTCTATTTTTTAAATACTACACTTGATTAAGTGAAAAGTAAACACGAACTGACTTACTAGGTGTCAATAAACAAATTTTGCGACTCCATATGACACACTGATCGTGAAATTTTGAAATGATTTGAGGATTGGCTGTGCCACCAATTTAAATACAGTTTTCCTTCACATCCATCTATGAATATTCAGTCAAAATAACTTAACCTCTGCGGTACGAGACTACATGTAAGAGAATGAAAAACAACATTATTGAAATAAAGACTGCTCGGTTACTATGGAAGGTGTCAGGGCAAGGGAAGACTTGTGCGGGTTCTGACACTCTCCATAGCTTCTTCATGCTTGAACTTTTTGGGTTTTACTAAAGTATTTACACGGCTTCACATCAACTACCTGTGGCTAAAGTTAGCCATTTACCACATAAACACTGCCCTAAAAAATTCTTGAGTTTAGCCATGCATCGAGCACCTTTTGCAGGGCCCTGTTGGCTATTGCAGTTTAACGGTTGCCAATTGGTTTCCAATTGAAGATTGCAAAGCCACATCTCCCATGGCCATATGTAGGGTCTCTTGTTAAATGATCGCTAAACGACTCTTGCCAGATGTTGCGTGCACTGGTAATTGGAGTTATTGTCTCGCTAACTGTATCAGTTAAGAAGTTGTTTGCATCCTACTGGCTTCTGTGCAGGGCAACTGCTCAGGCTTGTTGCTGTTTTGTGTAAACATACGAGTTCATGTAACATGGGATGAGGTCCACATAGATTCTTGCTCCTTGATCAGGTGGCTTGTGTGTGGTTCTATTTTATCATACCTAAGGCATTGAAGAGTAACATAGTCACATTAAGACGGAGGGCCCCTGGGGTGTTTCACTGAGTCTTGTGCTGAATTCATTTTGGAGATCAGTTCCCATTGGCTATACCTCACTTATATTCTACCCCTCCCCCCTTAGGTGCATTCAATCCTGCTTTGTCAGCCAAACTAGCACAACTATCTGCAAGTACTTCCCTCAATTAGTAGAAATGCAATATAGTGAATGTTATGAAGCCACATTGCTGATGCACTAGTATTCACTAACTTATTCCTTAATTCGTTGCCTGCATTTCCCCTGAAAGTTTCGCAGAAAGGGGGGTCCAGCAACAATAAGGTATTGACTGCACGAAGTGTAACAGTGCCTACAATCTCAGCCTTACAAATACAAACACATTGCTTGTGTAACATAATAATTGGTCTGAACGTTACTTGACCATCTTGAAAAAAACAAAAACATGTAGCATCGAAATCGTAACAAACACAAAATACGCACAGATACATTGTTGAGTACGGTAGTGGATGCTCACAAAATACATAAATATTCTGCCATGGCATTAACTCCAGATAGTTCAGGGTAAACAACGTATGAGTGACATGTAGCTTGCACAACTTCAATAAGCAGTTTTATATTGATTCACAGCATGAAAGCAGCACAAAATTGGCTAAACCTTGGTCAGCTGGGTATTTTTGGTTTAACTTGGCGAACAGCAAAAAAGCTATCGCTTTTTTCTTTAGTTAACAACTGTAGTAGAAAGAGACAAGCCAAGAAAGAGACAAGACAAATTCAATCAAATTTACTTTCATCCTGTATTACAGAAAGGACTGTGATGAAAATCTATCTTCAGAACAATAGATGTTGAGAAATTTGATAACAAGTGAACTTAGCAGCGATTAACAGGGCACTATGTGAGCGCAGGAACGCCGACATGAGCTTACTGAGAAGCTTGTGCAGTGATACTTTAGGTCCATAATTTACTCCAACAATTTGGTGCAATGAGCTATGAAATTGAGCCTCATGGCATAATGCCATTGTAGTGGCACTACACATGCGTTGAAATCTTCCATGTATTGCAGCTTAAACCTTACCATGTGTGCTGACGGACTATGGGGCGTCACTTCTCACCTGCTTTCTTAATTGATATGAGTGCATTCACAGTTTCACATTGTTTGCAGTACTTGGGCAATATTTTTTCGGAGAGGTAGTAACACAAGCATTTATTTTTTGTTTTTGCTGTTATTGTGTTCCGTTAAAACCTTACTGTTGCAGTTTTCCCCTCGTAGCAAGCCACACCTTCATGTATTGCAACATTCTTAAATCGTGTCCATCATTTCAACACTCACCTTATTAATGACGAGCTGAGCTCATCGACACAGTTATGCTTATTCTATGGAAAGCAAGTAGGACTCATTCACACTGAAAGAAGTGCTTAGGACGCTGCATTTCAGATACTCTAAATAAGTTATCCTAGTTTTTTCGTGGTTTGAACAAACAGTGCACTAAAGAATTTGAAAATATGCTCAAAGCATGCATTTTGATAGAGATAAGACTGGATTCTGGCAACTGTAACTTCAAAGTAGCTGCATCTCTCTTTAGAAAAAGAAAATGCATGTTTGCCAGAGCTTTGTGCAATGAAGAATTTCACTCCTGCTAAGAGTGTGGCTCCAACTACATAGAATAGCGTTTTTTTTTCTAAATTTTATTATTAAGATTATCATTGCTTTTTACCCTTTACTTGCAGTGGACGCTGGTAGATGTAAGCAACCCCCCCCCCCCTAGGCTTTATTAACCGGCTCGCTTGTCCCTGCGCATTACTATTTAAAATATCAGCTCGACATGTTCTGCACTGAAGGCTGGAGCTATTGTGGCACTTTCTGTGCTGCAGTGAAATGAATATTCTGCATATTCACGAAAAAACATTTTGCTTATTGTATAAATACATGTGGAATCAAATATGAAAATAAGAAAAAAATCAGTATTTTTGTATCCCTTCTGGCAAAAAGTGTGGGTGAAAAGGGGCGATACCAATTACAAGCATGGTAATTATAGCACGGTACATAACCACTCACCTAAGTAGTCATGGATTGTACAGTGACTCAATAATGAAAACCTAGAATAATTGTTTGCTATATCCGACTCTTGACAACTGTACTCATCACACTAATGTTGATGTCATGGTAGCTTAGCAAGCTTAGCAGGCAAAGTTTTGTGCTGCTATGCATAAGGAAACGGGTTTGATTCCTGGTGATGGTGGCTGCATTTCAATGGGGGCAGAGAGCAAGAACACCAGTGTACTATTGTAAACAGTGTGAGAGAACTCGAGTGGATGAACAGAGAAATGGCTGTTGTTGCACTATGCTTCATTATCACAATATATTCACACGCAGCTAGTGATACAATCAGCACTAGCAAGGTGGCAGTGGCAACGCTTAATAGAACCATGGGGCCCTTTGTTAAAAACAGAGAACATAGCGCGCGCTAGATGAACATGAAAACTAAGATGGCGCGTAGCACAAGAATCTTGCCACTTTTTCACCAGAATAAATGGCAGCGTTGAGACGCACTGCTCAAAACCTCCAGGCATATTCTTGCCAAAAACCCGTTCATCTACGAAAGAAGTCTTCGTATTTTACACCCTTTTCAGTGTTTTCATCAGCTGCTGCAGTGAACCACGCAACAGTGTGTTCGAGGCTATTTGCCACGCATTCCGCGTTCCCTGCTATATTGCTCACTATAGTACTTTTTGTGTTATTGTTTAGGTTAATGTTAAAATGTTAAAGAGCACCAGGAGAATAATCCACAATATCCCTTCACAGTTCATTATAAATGTACTATGGCTTTTGTGCATAATGTCCCAGATGATATGTTAGTTTATGGGGCTCACATTTGTCCAACAAAGGCTTCATTTATATTTGACGAGTTCGGCTGCTGAATTATTTGCAA
The DNA here is from genome assembly GCA_013436015.1 of Rhipicephalus annulatus. NCBI lineage: Eukaryota > Metazoa > Arthropoda > Arachnida > Ixodida > Ixodidae > Rhipicephalus > Rhipicephalus annulatus. Next base: position 71,196 of record WOVY01011272.1, on the reverse strand, counting down.
ACAGTACCCAATTAAAGTATGAAATTTCCATTAAATGACTGTCTAGATTGGGCTCATTGTGACTGTTATCATCCGAATACACCTGATTCAGTTCAAAAAAAGAATAGTAGTCCAGCTATTCGAATGAACTAATTGAATTCTTACACACACATAGCTTTCTACAAGAACACAAACATATGTAAAACATTAAAATCAACTTCACAGTCCTCACCAAATAATTGTTCACTAGTAATCTGCTCACACAAATGCCTGTACTATAAACCCACACAATTTTGTACCTGCAAGAACTGAGAAGTTACCATTTTTTATGTGCGAAATGTTCTAGTCTGCACACAAAAACCATACGCATGTCTATTGTCCAGTTAAACTGATGTCCACATATCAAAAATGAAGGTACACAAAATTCAAATTAAAACACTGCAGCAAGTTGACCTGTCAGCTCAAGCAGATTAAGCCACTTAGTAGTTGCATGTCACCGAAAGATGTACTTGAACCTCACAGGTAACTAATTTTTCAAACAGATAGTTCTTGGGAATACGCTCAAAGCGTGCAGTAGAAATACACTCAAAGCGTGCATTTTGTGATAAAGATAGGAATGAATTATGGCATCTGCGAAATAAAAAAAATTGCCCGCAGCTTCCCTTGGGGGAACACTGAGGAGGATGCGGAAGCATGTAATTGGTTAACGGGTGTTAAATTGCGACTTACTTGGGTCGATGGCTAAATTGGTTAACGTGGTTGTGAAATGGGGTGTTAAATGAGTGAACACATACGGCACGTATGCGAAAGGGCGGTGTTTTATTTATTGCGACGATCTTTGAGGACGATGGCTTTGTGGTCGGTAAAGTAAAGAGTGAGTGGATCGGGTTGCATCGGTCGTAGGTCGAAATTTGCAAAGACGTGGTCGATGCAGGTTCCGCGAATGGTGGTCGGCTGGTGGTGTTTGCAGTCGTCGTGCGTTGCGCGTTTCAACGAGTGTCGCGACGCCATGTATTCGACTATCCAATCGTCCTTGATGACGTCGACGTTGAAGTCGTCAACTAGCATGAACGGTCGATGTTGCGGTTGTTGTTTTCTGTAATCTTGCACGGCCTCGTCGACGTACTTTTCTACGGCGGCACGAGAGAGGTTTGGCGCGAGGTACATCGTCATGACGTTGACGCCACAGACGGTAGCAACGCAGTGCTCGCCGTTGGCGCGTTGTTGAACGCCGGGCTGTAGCGCGCGCGGCACAGATGGTGGGCGACGGCGCGACGGCGCATGCGCGCGCGTCAGCTGTCGAATGTTCGAGAAGCGGTGCGGACGGCGTGGACGGCGCACTACAATGCGCGAGTATAAGATGCTTCCGCATCTAAAATAGCTGCAGCTCTGTTTAGATAAAGAGGAATAAGAAAACGCATGCTTGCCTGAGCATAGCGAAATGACGAATTTCACTTCTGCCGAGAGTGCAGCTTAACTACACAGACTAGCCTTTTATTTCTAAATTTTATGTATAAAATTCTCAAAGCTTTTTAACGTCTATCAGCAGTGAATCCTGGTATATGCAAACAAACCCCCACAAGCTTTATTCACTGGTTCGCTTTTCCCTACCTATTATACTTTAAATTCTAGTTGGTGCTGGTACATGTAAACGAACACCCATAGGCTTTGTTCACTGGCTCGCTTGTCCCTGCACATTATTCTTGAAATTTTAGTTGAACATCTTCTGCAGTGATGGCTGGAGACGTTAAAGCACTTTCTGTGGTGCAATGAAGTGTAATCAATCCTCTGCACATTCACAAAAAAAATTGCTTGTTGTATAAAGACACATTGATTGATTGATTTGTGGGGTTTAACGTCCCAAAACCACTATATGATTATGAGAGACGCCGTAGTGGAGGGCTCCGGAAATTTTGACCACCTGGGGTTCTTTAACGTGCACCCAAATCTGAGTACACGGGCCTACAACATTTCCGCCTCCATCGGAAATGCAGCCGCCGCAGCCGGGATTTGAACCCGCGACCTGCGGGTCAGCAGCCGAGTACCTTAGCCACTAGACCACCGCGGCGGGGCGATAAAGACACATGATATCAAATATGGAAATAAATAAATCAATATTTTTTATTGCTTCCGGCAAAAAGTTTGGTTGGAAAAGGGGTGATACCGATTACAAGCATGATAGAAATAGCACAGTACATAACCAAACACCTAAGTAGTGCTGGAATGTTCTTTGACTGATTATTGAAAACCTAGACTAATTGTTTGCTGTATCATACTTTTTGATAACTGTACTCATTATTGTAACATGGGTGCCTGGGTAGCTTATCAGGCCAAGTGTTGTGCTGCTAAGCACGAGGAAAGTTTTGATTCAAGTGATGCTGCATGCATTGCGATGGGTGCAGAGAGCAAGAGCACCAGTGTATTATTGTGAGCAGTATGAGAGAGAACACGAGTTGGTAGGAATGGCTGTCACCGCACTATGCTTCATCATCACATTAAATTCACAAGCAGCTAGGGATACAATCTGCTGTTGCTAGTGCTGCTGTTTTGTATCAGCACTAGCAAGGCGGCAGTGGCAAGGCTTAGTTGAACCATGAAGCTCTTTGTTAAAAACAGACAACGTAGCGCACGCTAAAGAACAGAAAAACGAGGGATGAAGCATGGCACGAGGACCTTTGCGCTTTTTCACTGGAATAAATGGCAGTGTTGAGACTCGCTGCTTGATCTCTTCAGGTCTTTTCATCAAGAAAACCCATTCATCGAGGAACGAAGTCTTCGATTTTACGCCCTTTCCAGTGTTTCCATAAGGTGCTGCCATGAACCATGCAACAGCGCGTTCGAGGCTATTTGACATGCACTTCCGTATTCCCTGCCATAGTGTTCATAATAGTATTATTTCAGGTTGTATTATAGAACACGAGGAGAATAATCCACAATATCCCTTTAGGGCATGTAATAAATATGCTATGCCTTTTGCGCATAATGTCAAGGATGATATGCATGCTGCTTTACTGGGCTTGGATTTGTCCGATAAAGGCTTCGATTATACTTTACAAGTTCGGATGCTGGATTATTTGCAATCAGCACCTAATGATAAGAATAAAGCTTCCATGAAACAATTGTCTAGATTGGGCTCCTCTATGAATGTGATCATCCGAACACACCTGATCCTGTTTTTCAAAATAAGGGTAATAGCCCAGCTATTCGAGTGACTTATTTAGATTATTACCCACACATAGCTTTCTACCAGAACACAAAGATATGTAAAACATCAAAATCAACTTTACAGTCTTCACCAAATGTGTTCACTAGTCACCTGCTCTCTCAAGTGCCTGTACTTAAAACCCACATATTTAGGCACCGACAGAACCGAGAAGTTATGATTCTTTCGTGTGTGAAATGTTCCTGTCTGAACACAAAACCATACCCCTGCATATCATCCAGTTGCATGACGTCCACGTATAAAAAATTAGGGCACCCAAGATTCAAATTAAAACACTGATACAAGTAGTGTATAGACCTGTCATAATATGTAAGCTAATCCACTTTATAGTTGGACCTCACCAAAAGATGCACTTTAAGCCCACAGGTAACTAACTTTTCAAACAAATAGTACGTGAGAGATGCAGATAAATCCAGCTTTTATAGTTGGATCAAGAAGAGCACAGGACTGATTACGTGCATGGTATAATTAGTAATAGAAACACATCGCATGATGCGCAACACATAAAACGGCACCTAAAGCTGCTCCAACCCACTGCAGGTATACGCCAAAGGACAGTATCGGTCCGTCAAAAGCTATGCCATCACCATAGAGGAAAACAAACAGCAAAATAGTTCAGAAACAATAAAACATGCATGACAGGGATGATGAGGCATTGAAACTAATGCATTTCACTGTGTACTCTGGACACCGAACGCAGCAATCCAATACGTTCCACGTTTGTGTTCAGTGAGCATGAGTCCTATGTAGATTTCACCTGCATGGAATTACTCGAGGAGTTCATGGCATGAAACAGACACAATTGAGAGCACCTGACACTCACGTACAAAAAACACTTTGTGCCTTTCCATGGGTGATATTACATCCAAAACCTAGCACTACTCTGCTGTTTTTCGATATTTATTTCTTCAAATGCTGATTAACTCTCGTACTAAAATCACAATGACATCCATAATAGCTTCTTTTATACAGATGGCGATTAGGCCTCAGCTCATGCTCAATCACTTCATGCGTGTGTCATGTTTCAAGTCGAACACACCTGAAGACGTCTATTGTCAGTGCCCTTTTCTCAGCCTATCAGCAACAGTGCAAAATAGCTCATGGGAATAGTGTACAGGCATAAGTAGTTTTAGGACACGGTATCCAGCACCAGGTGCAAACAAAATTGGTAATCAAAACCTACTGGAAGTAGCCTCCAAGAACACTGTTTGTTAATATGGGTCAATTTTGTTTGCAATAAATAAAAGGTTCATGGCAAAAAGATACGCCAATAACAATAAAATGAGCAAAAGTCAATCTGCAAGGTACTGGAAAGCTACAATTTCGGCAACTCGGTTGGCTTTTGTAACTATGATCTTAACTGCCATGAAAGTTTGACATAAGTTGTTGCGACAGTTGTACGTTAACAAATTTTATATTGAACACACAATTTTCGTTAGTTATACTGTAGTTTTCCTTATATGCATATAGCCTCCGATTATATTATGGAAATTTGTAGGAAACCGCAGCGTTTTTTTCACTTGACTATCAATGAAGTTTCTGTGTGGTTAAGAAACATCAAGAATACTTTCGTATCATGACTTTCCTTATTTGAAATTTTCTGTGTGTATTATTTTCATACGTTAGACATAAACGCTACCTGAAGTTGTCATTTATGACTCCAACATTCTTGCACGGATCTAATACAGCACTGTGAAAAGCAAAGCGTGCAAGTGCGGAAAAAAATTTGTAACAAAACACACGAGCAAATTCAAGTTTGATGGGATTCCTGTATCGAGATGCCAGATATGCAATAAAGCTCCACTAACACCACCTATTCACGGCACATTTCAGAGCACACAGCACCGCAAAAAGCTTTTGCGTCTAGCACCGCTGCAGAACATCGCAGGCTCATACCCCGACCGGTATCTCGTGAGGAAACTTAGTCAACTGGGGCCACGATCGAGCACTTCGGGCACAACGTGGTCACCACATCATACTGCCCGCGGCGAAGCAGCGAACACGCCGCAGAACATGTCGAATGACGGTGATAAAGTTTATCACCCAGATTGTGATTGTGTCATCACCTCATCACCCAGTACTCCCCACGAATGAACCACGAACACGGCGCACACACAAATCACAAGCGCTGCTGGCAGCGATCAAACACTTTTGACGAAAAATATGTGTCATCCGAAGATGACACCTGCAGATGTTGACGTTCTGGTTTCCAAGTCAAAGCGAACGATAGCACGAAACACACGAAATCGTCGGTCTCCGAACCTCGCGTAAACATAACTCTCCGTCGGGTTCCATCGGCGATCGCAGCCAGTGACGAGAGCAGGAAGGTCTTTTTCCTCTTCCTTACAACCACTCACCACCACCACCGCACAGAAAAAACTCCCAAGCATTTCCCCGAGGGTGAACATGGTTAAGTGCGAATACACGGGGTGATGCTATGAGGAGTATTTATTAATTCGCACTATTATAATAATAATCATACTATGGTGTCTTTATGGTGTAATGGTTCCTGGGAATCGCAATTTGATCACACGGGGGAGTTTACGTTAACTCACTGGCGAATGCCAACGGATTTTAACTTTACTCCGCCTCACGACCCGCTCTCGACGGGAGACTGAGAGAGAAGGCGGGCGCGCGAGAGAGAGGGGTGCGGCGCAGCTGCAGCAAGCGAGGAGAGCGGAGGAGCGAGCGAAGGGGGAGGGGGTATAATGCGCGTTACTGACACCGATATCAGCGTCGCGTCCGTGGCTTATTCGGTGGCCCTCCTCGTCCTGCTGGATGTACAGAGCGCTTTTGACAGCTTGCCTCACATAGCGATAGAGAGTGCTTTGGACACACTCGGCATCGTGAGCTGCCTACGTACCTTTATCAGTGCCTTTCTGGCAAAACGCACCCTCCGGGTTAGAGTACGACGCGCGCTCAGCGATCCACGGCCAGTGACAGCAGGCGTTCCACAAGGTTCCGTCCTGAGCCCCTTTTTGTTCAACCTGGTGCTAGCGGGGCTGCCGACCGCGATGCCCGCAGACAAGCGTTACCCCACGCAGTGCTCCTTGTACGCAGACGATGTGGCACTGTGGGTTAAGGGGCCTAGGCAAAACTTCACGGCCATAAGGCGTTCCCTGCAGCGCTCCTTGGATGCCGTCGCCTCTTTCTTCAAGGCAATCGGACTGAACGTGTCGCCCACGAAGACGGAGGCACTGCTGGTTCACCCCAGAGCCACTGCGCGGAGGGCCGTCCGAAGGCTTGTGCTAGGTGACCGACCTATCCCGTGGAGCGATGCAGTGACGTACCTGGGGCTAAGGATCGACCACCGCCTTACCTGGATACCAGCCGTTAAGCTCGCCGTCTTCAAGGCCACCAGGGTCGAGACTGCCGTAAGCAAACTGCTCAGCAGGGGCCAAGGGTGCACCTCACGGCTGGCTCTAAGACTCTACGAAGGGGCTGCAACGACAGCGCAAACTTATGCACTGCCCTTGGTGCAGCTGGCGCCACACCGCAAGGAGCAACTGGAGCGGCAACATCGCATGGCAATTCGGCGCTTCATGGGACTTTCCCGTCAGTCACCCATAGCTGCAACCCTGGCGGAGGCCCAGACCTGGCCTCTGTCACTCTTGATGCTACGACAGGCGCTGCATCATGTGGATCGCCTTCACAGGGCCCTCGGGGGCGCTGCCCTCCTTCGGAGACTGCGGAGCCGACCAGCGTCACGGATGGCACAGATCTGCGCTCTCTATGAAGAGCTGGTCCCCGATCCCCCCAGTCCAATCCAACCCCCTCCACCACATCAGCAGCCTCTGGACGTACAATTAACTCTGGACAACCTCAGAAAAAGGCGCACACCGGCATGCGAGCTCCATCAGGCAGCCGTGGCGAAACTTCATGAAAGACTTAAGGGGCAGCTCCTGGTATTCACGGACGGGTCCGTTCGGGACAGCCCCCATTCGGCCGCGGCTGCCTGCGTCATACCATCGACTGGGACAACCATCCGCTGCCGACTTCCCTTTCACGCCAGCTCCACTGCAGCTGAATTGGCCGGCCTTCACTTGGCAGCCGACCACCTTGCTGCCACGTTACCCCAGTTGCCTGTGGCGATTCTGTGCGACTCCCGACCAGCCTTACAAGCGCTGCTCCAACCAGACCAAGCAGGCATAACTGTGGCGTTGCTGCACGCAAAACTGACCGCCATCAAAGAGAGTGGTGTGCGCCTGTCCCTCCACTGGCTTCCCTCGCACGTTGGAATAGCTGGCAACGAGGAGGCTGACGCCGCCGCTAAGGCAGCACACCACTGCGACACGCCAGTCACTAAGGCGGTAACCCAGTCGGATTACTCACGGCAGCGTCTGCGGAAGCTCTTACCAACGGCCCACCCTGACACACGGGTGTCAAGCGGCAAACCTCCACCATCCCTTCCGGAGACCGGCCTGGACAGATGCGAGCGGCGGTTGTTGCTTCGCCTGCGTACTGGCAGCGTCTGGCCTGCGGCACGCATGTATTCCGCGGGTCGCTCTTCATCGCCAGCGTGCCGAAGGTGCGGTGATGACGAAACGCTGCAGCATATTGTTTGCTCCTGCCCTGACCTGGCCACTGAGCGTTGCACACTGGTAAGCCGCTATCGTCTGCTTGGACTACCTGCCGAAACAATGGAAGACATACTTTTTCCTGCGCGCTCGAAGACGAAAGCCCTTCGAGCCTTCCTCGAGTTCTGTGCTTGCGCGGACCTCGCCGCCTTATAGACGAACTCTTTTCATTCGCACTACTGACTGTACTGACAAGACGTTCTCTTGCCATGCCATTCACTTTTTCTTTCCCTCCTCTCTTCTTCCTATCATCTTTACTTCCCCTTCCCCGATCCCTAAAGGCGCTGAGCCGTGCCCCCGCGACGGGAGGCAGAAAATAGCGTCCTTTTTATCTCTTCCTCTATCATTAACCTCTCTCTCTCTCTCTATTCGGTAGAGCGTCGCGCTGCGGCCCGTTAAGTCCTCTTTATTTTAAAGATAGAGAGAAGACTGCGGACGCCGCCGACGGCGGTGGATGGTTTGGGGTCGCTTATAAAGTGTATTCACACTTAAAAAACGGAGCGGAACCGGGCGTGCGGCTCGGCGTTGTGGCTGTTTCCGGGGCACGAAGACGCCACGTGTCGAATTTCTGCGCGGACCCGAAGGACAGCGGTGCTCCGAAGGGTAATTTCAGCCACGCAGCGCCCAGCACACGGAAACAGCAGTGCGTCTTGGCGCCGCTCCTTATCTCCTCAAAATGAGGCGGCTGCCCGCCAAACGCAACACCCAACACCAAACGAAGCGAGGGGACCGCAGTGGTCGTGCCTAGCCACTCATCGATGTGGCGTTTCGCCCATTACTAAGCTTATTTTTGTTTTGGCATAGGTGGCTTGGTTACCGTGTGTGCAGAATAAATAACGATTTAGAGTACTACGTACTCTACTATGGGAGAGCCTATAGCCGTCCCGTGAGCGCGGACTGCTGTTGTTAATCGTATTGCGAGTGCTATGTTCCGTGAGGAACCGAAGAGCGCAGAATGCCTGCTTCGCTTTCGAGAGCATATCTACCAGCCTCATGAAACGACTGCACCACAACACTTGCTTGGTTTCAAAATTTCGCAAAGTCTCGATTTCGCGGCTATAAACAATGCCCTACTGCGGTTTAACTTCTTGTCCTGCACAAGGCTTTTATTTGACTTGGTACAAAATCTCATGGAACCCTTTAAAAAGACGGTAGTTTAGCGCGAGAAAAGAACGACGACAAAGGGACAAGGAGGAGACGAAGACGTCATCGTTCTGTTCTCGCGCTATAACTATCGTCATGTTATACCATGTAGCCCAAAGCATCACACTTCTAACTTATAGAAAGGGCTTTCTTCTTACATTTCTTTTGCATCGCGTCTAAAACGCATTCGTATTGGCGTGCACGCAACTTTCTATGTTTCGTGTTGCCGGCGTATTGCGCGTGTTGATAGTCTTTATTCTGCGTCTGAAAGAGGGTTGCTGTTTAATGCAAAAGATAAACCAAGACGTTTGCACCAAAATGAAAAGTCTTGCGGAATTGTTCTTTCATGATAATCTGGCAAGATTGAACCGCAATGTGTTCTAGAATAATATTATCAGAGCCTTTACGTCTCAAAACCCCAATTTAATTATGAGAGATGCCGTAGTGAAAGGCTCCGGAAATATAGACCACCTGGGGTTCCTTAACGTGCCCCTACATCTAAGCACAGGGGCACCAAACATGATCGCCTCCATCTTAAATGCAGCCGCCGCAGCCGGGATTCCATCGAGCAATGTTCGGGTTAGCAGTCGAGCGTCATATAGCCAACAGAACACCGCATTGGGGAGACCACATTGTGTTTTTGCGAGCGAGAACGCCAGCAAGAAAAAAAAAAAACGGCTACGAATTCTTCTAGTGAAAGCCGGAAAGATTTTGCTGACTCAATTAAAGACGGAAATGGGCCCCCGATCCGAGTGAAGAATACCTTTGAAAATATTACCATTTCGTAAATTCTAAGGCAATGGACTTTAGCGCTGTGTGAAACTTCGCTGAGCGTAAAGATATTTTTTATGTCGGCAGTGAGGACGAATTCATAGTATAGTTAGCATCAGCGGGAGCCTGCAAAAATACTTTGAAAAATTCAGAACTATGGCTTAATCGGTCAACGACTTTCCTGAAACATTTTATTATATTCGAATCAACTAAATATTTTCGCGAAAGTGCTTGCAGCACTTGAAATAATCAATGCTGGGATGCTTCCCCGTTCTCGGCTTCATCGAACATGCATCCCGCTGCTTTTTGGTTTTAGCGTATGCACGGAAACTAGCACCAGGGCGAGAAGTAGAGACCGCATTACGCGTTCCTTTAACCATACAATTACAAGCGCCGAACAGAAAGTTTGCTGTGATTCCACGCTTCGGGAATCGTTCTTTCAAGACTGTTGTAAATAAAGGCAATAAACTCCTATGCCTACATATCCGCGAAGTATACACCGTCATAGCGTTGGATGCATGGACGCTCAAAAAAAAAAAAAAAGGCCGCTGAGTGAGCTGCACGCTTGAGGATGAAGGCTGAGTTGTTTCGCCGATTTCAGTTCTATCAGTGAAGTGTAACGGTGCCACGACGTTTTGTAAGGGCTCATTCACTATAAGTCTCACTCGAATGCGCCCGGCACTGCGGGAATTAGCGTATAAACAAATCGGTAAGTTAGAAAATGAACTGACTCGGTGTTGGAAGCACGCGCTGCGCTGACGACGGCATTGGCGATTCACGTCATGTCGTTTATTTCGTCACAGCGACAGTAGCGCTGGCCTCTCCAGTGGTCGCCCTCCCTCATAACTCCGAACTCTCGACATCGCCTCCTTCCTAACTTGCATAGTCAGCCCCGTGTACACCTCCTTGCAGCATTTCGGCTGTTAGATTTTCGACTTATGGCTACCCGCGGGTACAGTGCCAGCCAGATCACGCTCGTTTTTCTTGAGCTGCTCCCCCCCCCCCCCCCCCCTTGCGGCGCTCTTTCGGTTGGCGTTCGTTTTTCTCGGGTTGGGCGTTCTGGCGACCCGCGGGGTTCCCGAGGGTCGCCAGACGCTTCCAGGATAATTTAGTCGCGGAAGCTTTCTGGAAGGTTTTTGGCAGGTTTCGGGCTAGCAGACGCCGTAAAGGTACGATGCGCGCTCGGTGCCATCTTTGTGAGGACTGGATGGATTGTAATGTGGGCGCTTGAGGACTGCGCCTTCGCTTGTCATTACGCATGGCGTTATCTTCTAAAGCCTTTTGCGCCTTACGAAATGAGGCGATTACTAGTGGTGGCGAATGTTGGAAGCTACTGTTCATCGCATTTGTTATGTTTCCCGTGAAGCTCCCTCCTGTGAACAACGCGGTGAACTCTTGACTACGTCGTGAACATGCCTTAAGAGCTATGTACGTAGTACACGTCATACGCACGCATGGAGACAACTTTGGAGTTATTTTTTTTTTTCGTAGCAGTCGTTTGTGAAGCTGTGCCTGCTATCTGTGCACTTAGCGAAGACGATTGTGATTGAACTAGCTCGCTCCGTCGTATGTTTGCGTACGTGAACCTCTTAGAACCACTGTCCTGACTACACGATTGATTTTCGATGGTGATAGGAGGCCCTAGATCGCGACTGTTGGTGATGTTCGCTGGTCGAGAACGGCGTGCGAACCCATTTCTATCTATAAGCCAGCATATGTGGTATGATATTATACGACACGGCGCGAGAAAAAAAAACGAAGAATGGAATCAGAAATGTATACATCCTTTAGTGGCCCATTTCATCGTTGGCTTTGTCTTTTTCCACCTCTTCGTAATAATGCCGCGCAGTACGGACTATGACCTAGTAGGTCGAATCAAAGCACATGTACATGACATTCGTTAGGTGCCACTTAGAACTGAAAAACAGGCCAAGGAAAGTTCTAAAAATGGGTCGAGAACTTGTCAAGCAAATGTTTATTTCATATACGACGCGCACTCGTGGTACCGATACCCGCGCCTGCCATAAGCCTATGACAAAAACGTAAGTTGATCAACGTGTGTTTGCGACGTATGATACCCGATAGCTGAGCAGGTATAAATCTTCAAGCTCTTTTGGGGACACGATCATTTTCGTGTGACTTCGCATCGTGTTGTGCAGTGACTGATACATGTACTAAAAGAGACGTGAGCTTGTCAAGCAGTCACCGTCGCGGCAGCTCACCTTGCATTGTTCTCAAGGCAGCGTGCGCCAGCTGGCTGTTTCGTTCGCGGACACGGCGAGTGGTCGTGGGAGCGTACGAAGTCGTCCGCTCCCACGACCACTCGTACGCTCCCAGCGAAGACAATACAGAAGAAAATAATTTGATTGATATGTGGGGTTTAACGTCCCCAAACGACCATATCATTATGAGAGATACCGTATTGGAGGGCTCCGGAAATTTCGATCACCTGAGATTTTTTAAAATGCAGCCAAATCTGAGCACACGGGTCAACAACATTTCCACCTCCATCGGAAATGCAGCCACCGCAGCCGGGATTCGAACCCGTGACCTGCGGGTCAGCAGCCGAGTCTCTAGCCACTTCACCACCGCGGCGGGGCAATACAGAAGAAAAGGAATATTATTGAGCTGGAAATACAGATTTTTAATAGCAAAATTGTTCACAAGTTGATCGTATAAATTGTCTGGGTGCAGCTGACCCTGGGATCAAGTTATTTCATCGTTAATATTTTTTTATGTGTGTGTGTGTGTGACCAGCTAAGAAAGTTTGAGCGTTCACGTCGTACGTCATAACTTAGAAAATTGGAAATAACTTTTCGGTTTACAGTAGTTATAATCAGAGCTATTTCATACGGAGTCTAATTCAGTAACGGGAGCTACCTCCTGGCGACGCCGCTGTGCTAGACGTTCCTTCATTTGCTCTGGGCCTCCGCATCACGTTTAACCTTCTGGTTGAGAGGCGCTATTAGGTAGTTCCGGCGCAGCTGCGCAACGAAGGCGCACAGCTGGGCCCGCGCAGGCGCCAGCGCTTCTGCCCAACACCTCCTAGACACGTTTGCCACGGCTATGACGTCACTACTCTAAAATGCGCAGATTGGCGAGGAGCGTGGTGGTGGCTACCCGGTGCTGTGTTGTGTGTCACGTGAGAACACTTCGCGCATGCTCTGCACGGCTCTTGATAAAGCATGCAAAACGGCTCAACTTTGGCCAATTTAGCTCTCACCACGCTGCAAATAGTGCAGCACCGCCGTTTCTTAGTGGAGGTAGGCATGCAGGGATGGAAACTGGGTGTTTCGATGCTGTCGTCGCCATGGGTCGTCGCCAGGGCGCGTGCATCGAGGCACGCGTTCGCCGTGGCCGACGTCTGCTTTCGGCGGGAGTTTCTCAAGCGGCTTTGACAGCGACTTCTAACTGCCTGTAGCCGCAAGTATCAGCTTCACTGGTCAACCATCTGTACGGAGTGCTTTTGCGGTGATTATTTTTTTTTATTCTCTCTGGGCTGTTATACGTGGCCACGAAAAAATGCACCGCAGATGCTGTGGCGTCAGCCTTTGCACTCCTGCTGTCATAGCCCAGCATAGCGACGTTTCTTTTTTTTTCTCTAGCAGGGGCGGCGCCAGGGGGGGGGGGGCAAGGGTGGGCTGGAGCCCCCGCAAAATTCTCGCCTGCCCCCCCTCTGCCCACCCAAGTGCCCGGAAGCATATATTGAAAACCTAGTACGAGCAGAGCTAGCAACCGACGGCTTGCCCCCCCCCCCCCCCCGGAGGAACTCACTTTTCGTGGTTGCCCCCCCCCCCCCCCCAGTAAAACATCCTGTCGCCGCCCCTGCTCTTGAGGGAAGGGCAAGATACTTTTTCAAATTTTCAGGACATGGGCCGCATTATTCAAATGCACCCCTTCCAACGTGCAATTTTGGCGCAATCGCCATGTTTAGTTGCGCGTATTCGAACCGGTGCGTTATTCGTTGGTGTGAGATCAGTGCTACAGCCAGTGTTCGCCAATAATTCGTTTGCTTAGCCTGTTTTGTGGGGCATTATCGCTGCCACTGACCGATCCGTCGCTGTCTAATCCGTTCACCGGCACGCGTTCGCAACGTAAAAATGAGCTACACTTCTGTGAACGGCGGTGTTTGGTCGTCGGTGCTATACTCGGCGACAACTTTTCTTGGGACTGAAGGGAAAGCTATGGGTGTGGAGCCAACGTTTCTGGAGCTTCTGCACGTGTAGCACTACGCGAAGTAGTCCGATTTGGCGCGCCTCGCTTAACGCTCTACAAAGGGACAGGGGAGCACCATCAGCGTTTCATGTCGACGGAGACGCCGTCTAGCGTTTGAGGTGCACGTAAAAAGGCGACACTTTCTAGCATGTTCAAAAACACGAAGCCACGACGAATAAATTAACGGATATACAAAAATTTTATCGCTCTGACCTGCGTCCTGTCTGAAATAGCTTCACGTAGAAAATAAAAAAAGGTCTTTTACATTTCACCTTTAAAACACGGGCGATATTGTGGAGTTACATTCAGTGGCGGAATGATGCACACGATTAGTAGCACCAGTGGAGTGCGTGGCTATGGACGCTGTTTTCCACAGCTGCTACTTCACGTTAGCTACAAGCTTCTAGTCATGCCTGAAATATAGCAAAAGAGCAAATGTGGTATAAGTACGTTTGGTGATTATACAGCATCAGTTCTTTACTCACTTTTGCAGAAAATGGCATCTAAAGCGGCTGGCTGCTGGGACAAGTGAAACTCCCTTTGTATACCTTCTTTAATATCCATCATGCAGCAAAGGAACGTTGTTTTTGTTGGTTTTCTTGCTGCCGACAAAGTGCCGTGAACAGGACGTGATGATGGCGAGACGTGGAGGTTCTTTTGATTTACTGACGACACCCACTGCTTTAATTCGCAATTCGGGCGACGAAGGAAAGCGATGAAGCACGAACATATATACCTGCCCTCATCGCGCGGTGCATATACTGCAGAGACACGATTTCACCCAAACTGTTCCTCTTGCGCTGATTGTTCGTGCACCCGTACATGACACGTGATGGTCAGATGGTCTGATCTTCGAATACGCACAATTTCCTTTTACGACAGTTACTTTTTATTAGAGAGGTGCCTGTTACACATCCAAGCATACCGTGTGTGCAGGTATGGCATGCGCAGCCCAAACCACGATGGCAACACTGAGAAGAGAAAAATTGCAACCTTTATTTTAAAGAAGAGGTCAGCTCTGGGCCACAGTTTTGGAATATGGGAGGAAGATTAAGTGCAAAGCGTGAACATATCAAAATAACAGCATGCAGTCCGCGTTCATCCGTTGCAGTAGTCGTTCTAAGAGTCACTATCGCCCGAGTTGGTCGACCTGCTCTAGAGTATTCGAAACAGGCCACATGCACTAGCATACGTCGCTAGGGCTTTTAGGGTCCCAGCTCCTCTAGCGACACCTGTTCGTCCCTCGTAGCCGTTGTAGTATGTAACAAGTATAACATTTTGACCTCCAAGATGGTGCCGGTGAGAGATTTCTGCTGTGCGTTGTTGAACAATAAAAAATAGTGCTCAATGTACATGCCGATGGCTGCTAATAAGGAATAAGAGACAGAGGCATTCTGCTTTTAGTTCACGCGCGCGCTGCAATTTTTAGTAGCAGCCATTGGCATGTACATTGAGCACTATCTGACAAAGAAGGGTTGCTACGTTATACTCGCTGGGTGTAACCTCCTTAGTTTTAGATAAGTTTAGCGAGCGTTGAGCAACAGTGCCATGAATACAATGAATTATACCGGAATGAACTCGAGGTGGTTAAAGGTGGGAAGTAGATACGAAGCGCAAGCCATAAGAAAGTTTGCGTGTGCCACCTCTCGTTTAGTCCTTGGAATGTCCGCCGGATGGTGGTGCTTCTATATGAGGAATATATGATGAAAAGATGCGGCATGGTGGTACTTGGAGTGTTGAATAGATGGACGAATGGACACACAGACAGATGCATGGATGGACGCATGAATGGACGCAGGGGCCGATGCATGGACGAACGCAGGGACGGACGCACGAACAGACGCATATACGGACGGGCGGATGGACGCATGGATGGTCACACAGACGGACGCATGGACGGACGCAAGTAAGAATAAATGGACGGATGAATGCGTCGCCCATCTCTGCATCATTCACTCCGTAGATATGCTGACAATTTTTTTGAGCTTCATCATTACATTGTAGCACAACACCTAAGCGTCTTACGCGCTCGCGACATACCGTCGACCGGTCGAGCCCTGCAGCTCACTGGTTCGAAAGTGCTCCTGCATGTGTACTATATTGGCGCCATCAGCCGGAATCTTTCTGTAACGTATACAATGACATCACGTGGTACCGGCTGTGTGATGTGATTTAGACTGTTCTCACGTGGCTGTTCTCGCTTCGCACTCGTCGGTTGTGTTTGCATTAGCTGCGAAACGATCTAGAGTGTTTGCCAAATAAGAGTTTTAGCGAGCCAACTTACGGTCAACGCCTGGCCGTGCGACGGAGCACGTGCGCATGGTTTAATGAACGCACTACGTGAAGACTCGCTCTAGTAAAAGGTGAATTGTTATGCAAATCTAGTAATCTGTAAAATGAAGCATTCTCGCATTGCGGAACATTTATGCTTACTGATCCAAGCGTGATGGCGCGCACCTGTCTCATGCTTTTGCGCTGAAAGTACGCGGCCGAGGTGGTATGTTCTGTTCAGGGTTGACTACCCTGCAGGATTCACGGCAAAACCTTGCCCTGTAGCTTTCAGAGTGGTGTCAAGTGGTCGAAGGGAACGGGGGGATGCTTAGGCATTGGTTAAATTCATTTATCTTTCATGAGTGTATCTAGAACTTTTTTGGAGCAAAAACAGTAATCTTCAGAACGGTGGTTTGAGCGACCTGCTACTTTCACGAGCATTACTGGATTATTACTTATTATAGATGATTGATATGAAAGGTTTAACGTCCCAATGCCACCATACGATTAAGAGAGACGCCGTAGTGGAGGGCTCTGGAAATTTCGACTACCTGGATTTCCTTAACGTGCACCCAAACCTGAGAGACGGGCCTACCGAATTTTCACCTCTGTTGGAACTGCAGCCGCTGCAGCCGAAATTCGATCCTGTGACCAACGGGTCAACAGCCGAGTACCTTAGCCACTAGACCGCCACGGATAGGGGTGAGACTGCCTTCACAACAAATCCGTGAAGGGCGGAGCTTCGCATCGATGACTTAGCCATAATTTCTTTTTTTTCTTTCACGGCGTGGTGCTCACACTTCTAGTTTTCTGTTTTTTCCCTATCTTATCTCTATCGGTTTGACGGCGCCAGCGCCGTTCATTCGCCGCGTGCGTGCGGTGCGTGCAGCGTATTCTGTCTGCGGTTCGCGGCATGCGCTGTCGTGAAGAATGCTACTCCCACAGCTAGCTGATGTCAGACGATGAGCTTAATGAAACGTCTTTGACTGCCAAGAACTATAGGTAAGCTGTGCGGACAATAAGAGACCTGAACAGGTCGTGTAAATGTAACGATGTATCGGTTGCTTCTCAATGTGTCGCTATGCGCCTTGGCGTAGCATTAAAAAACGCAGTAGCAATTTCAACCAGATACTCAACACTGTAAAACGGCATGTTTTCAGTTGTAGGGTTAGAGCTGCAGAAATGATTTCGCGTTTTGAAGATCGGATTATTGTTGTTCTGGTCATCGGTTCAGAGTTTTCACAGCACCAGTTTACGTCTATTTGAGTGAAGCGTCGCTCTGAACTTCAGAAATTCTATAAAGGGGATTAGAACTTGACTTTTATTTTTCGGTTTCAGTCATGATTAGAAGCGTGCATGCAAGTTGAGTTGAGATGAATGAACTTCAATTTTTCAATGGTTGTTGCTGTGCGCGGGGATAGGTTGCCAGGGACACACTGTTTGAGGAACATCTTCTAATGTACTGGGCGAAGGCCCTGGCCCACTGGACAGCCCACAATCGGTCTTTGAGGGTGTCACGGACGGCCATTTTTGGCGACCCCGCGTCACGGCAATTAACGGGCGCCTTACTCCCCCACTGACCGTGGGAACGGCGGGCGCATGAAAGAGAGCCGAGACGTGCAGAATGGGGTGCTCTTCTTCGAACGTCGCCGCCGAAGTTGGATCCTTTGTAACTGCGGCATCGTCTGCAGGGTCGTGGAAGGCCGTGATGTACCCCGAACAAGGATTAGACTACGGGACGCACTGACTGAGAGTCAAACAGTCTGACCGTTCCCACGGGGAAAACCGTGGGAAAACCTCTGGTGGCCAAGTCTTATGACAACACCCCAACAGGTTGTCACTCTCGCTAGTTGAGGGTCCTCTCCTAATTAAAAAGTGGTGAAGTCAATATATATTTTGGGGCGGAGTTTCCATCAATGAAACGCATATGATTGGACCCATGTAGAGGTCTCTTGTGCCCAAAGAAGAGAGCCAGGAGACACGAGGGGGATTTAAGCGCAGGATTTTGCCCTGCTAGGCAGACCAGTCGCTGACCAACATGGTGTAGAAACAAATCAACGAGTATCTCTTCTAGAAGTTTTTAGTGTGCCTCTGTATCGGCTGGCCACCTAAACTTAGCCGTTCGTCTAGTTGTGACGCGATATTAACGTTTGCAACGTAGACATCGGGACTTCGCCTCGAGTTGGCTCAACCTGCCCGAAGTCACCTGCAAGCACAAGCCTCCCGGAGCCACCAGCGTTGCAACACCGCCGACATCGCAGTCGTGCCAGAACTCTCTTCGACTTCTCGCATCCGATCGTCGGGGACGCAACGCTGCCGGTCATCACACGTATGCCTTCACCTGTTTATATCTTCGAACTTTCTCCTCCGTAGTTCTATTGTTAGTTTGTGTAGTTTGTAATAGTTCTCTCTCGTAAGCTGATTTACTGTTTTTATATATATTTTTAATTGTATGAAGTGTTGATGTACTTTGTTAGTTGTATTGAAGTGTTGTACTAGATCCCGTGTGCTGCAATATCACTAGAATAAAGTTGTTTTGTTTTCTCACGTCTCTGATCTCTTCACTGTCTCTGTTTGTGTACGGAATGAACTAACCTGCTGTCATTCCCGTCACCGACTTCGCGCAGGCGACGCTAGAGTGGCAGCTTGTAACAGAGGGCCTCGCTGAGAAGGGCGGCTTTTTATTGCTCATCAAGGCGCTCCACTTCAGAGGGTCCCTCAATTGACGTAGTCCTTTCTCGCGGCCTATCTCCGTTTCTTGTGCATTGTCAAAATATATGTGCCATGTCGGCCCATGCGTGCGCGCTCCAAGGGCAGCCAGGCGACGGGTACAGCGTGGGCCACAGGTGGTGGAGATGGTAGGGGTTTGTGAACGTGCCCGCCTGCAGCCTTCTTAGGTCCACCACCTTCGGCCTGTCCAGGTGCACGTGGGGTGGCAGAAATTTCCTCCAGTTCTTCCTATAGTGCCCAAGGACGTCGTGGTACGTGGCAGGAAACTCTTCTGCATAGCAGTCGGCGCACCTCTGTTGCCTTGCTTTTTCTGCACCAATTTCAGCTACCGCAACAACGGTGGGGTGGGGTGGTAGTGGTAATGTCGGTGGTGGCGCTGCCTGTGGCCAACGCCTTGCCTCCACCGGTGCTCCTCCTAACCACTGTGGTAGCTGCGTTGCGGCAGCTAAGTTGCCTCGCGACGAGGTTGACGTGCTCGTTATGGCTGAGCCCCGCCGCGGTGGTCTAGTGGCTAAGGTACTCGGCTACTGACCCGCAGGGCGCGGGTTCGAATCCCGGCTGCGGCGGCTGCATTTCCAATGGAGGCGGAAATGTTGTAGGCCCGTGTGCTCAGATTTAAGTGCACGTTAAAGAACCCCAGGTGGTCTAAATTTCCGGAGCCCTCCACTACGGCGTCTCTCATAATCATATAGTGGTTTTGGGACGTTAAACCCCACATATCAATCAATCAATCAATCAATCAATCAATCAATCGTTATGGCTGAGCGGGATGCCGTTGGGTCTTTGGCTGTTGGCAGTGCGGCTGCTGGTTTTACGGCTGTGTGTGTTAATATCTGCAATGTCGCCCATGTGCGAGGGAAACTACTTGAGGGCCTCGTCAGTAATCTTCCCTGGCGAGAAGTACCCAGCCCTGGCGTTAAGCATGCGAGCCACCTCGTCGAACACCCAGCCTTTATTACAGCTCCGAATCGCTAATTTATAATCACTAATATTAAGGGTGTCGTCCGCACCACTGAAAAGTACTGCTAAATATATGGCCATCTTTTCTCCAGCTTCGGCTGATGGGAGCGGATGCAATGACCCGAACCTTCCCGTTGTATCGAAGACCACCATGAAGAAAGCAGGTGCCGCCGCTGTTGACAGGACTAGCTGTTGATGTTGCCGCTGAGCTGTCTTTGCATGTAGCTAATCGTGATTTAAAAAACAAAAAAGACTGCCCCTAGGCTCTCGAGATAAACCCTTTGCATTCTTGGAATAGCTCCGTTCGGTTGTTTGTTTTGTACGCATCTGTGCATTTATTATCTTTGAACATTGAAAGCGTCATCGTGCATGACGCGAGACACCATATGTGCAACCGGGCTGCACTCCATGCTGGGACATGGCCGTGTGTGATATCGGTCGTCCTGCTAAAAGTGTGAATTAGATATTTAAAGCAGCGTACAGGCCTTATGTGTAATTCTGTATATCAGATGCTGATGTGTCACCACCGAGCTTTTTGTCGTATTACAGTACAGGTCCTGGTTCAAATTAGTTCTGCGTTTTTGTATTCTAAATCAAAGCGCACAGAGACACATAAAGAAGCCATTCAGACATTCTTATATTTAGACTTCTTCAGGTCGCTCTATGTCCACAGAGAGTCGTCTTAAGGCAGCCGCGGGAGTACCCATCCTCATGACGATGTAACCCTTGGAGGTACTTTTCTATCCCATTCTTTTGGTCTGAAGGCTCGTGCATTGTTGCATCACACCTCCGGCCACAAGCAAAACACATTGCGCACGCCGCAAACAGAACAGACCGACAGAACAGAGCAGAACAAGCCGCAATCACCGCACGCACGCAGCAAAAAAATTGCGCGCTTGCTCTACCAAAGCGAAATAGAGAGGGTGAGAAAGAGAGCAAAAAAAAAAAAAAACACGAGAAGGGTGAGCACCGCGCCGCAACAGAAGAAAAAACATGATGCCTACGTCATCGAACCGAAGCTCCAGCCTGAACGGATTTGGTGTGATAACAGTCTCGCCCGACCACCACGCCGGGGCACGCGAGCCGATTTTCGATGCGCCGAGCGGCTGCCGCTATCTCGGAGACGAGCTGGAAAAGCAAAACTTTTAAACGCGAATGTATTTCTTCGTCCGTCCGGAAATATACACTGCCCTCTCCCATAGCACCAGCTGCTGGCGCACGCGCTTATCTTTGCCCCTAGCAATCAGAGCCCCCACCTGCTTAATTTGAACGTGACTTTCCGCCGCCTCAATGCAGTGCGCTTGAGACGCATTTGTAGCGTTTGTGCTGCACAGCCAGAAAACAGCGTGATCTCAACGCGTTTGTGCTGTATTGAAGGCGGTGGCAACAGCCCTGGGGTGATTACGAACGCATGTAGGAAGCGTTCGTTGAAACAGGCACCCAAAAGTGAGACACTTGAGGCGCGTCGATGAGTTGTCAAGCGAGTGTTTTATTATTTAACCGTGCAAGCTAGCTACTAGAATTGCAAACGCCTATCGCGTTTTTCGCGACAGAAAAACGCCACGCCTGTCAAACGAAGTGAAAAAAAAAAACAAAACATTATTCTTCTAACGTTGGGTTCTGACATGCGAAACGCCGTTGTGAAAACTACTCAAGACATTCGCATTTCCTCACCATTCCCTATTGGAAGGTGGGGTCATTTTTTGTGCTGATTAAAAGCAAACGTGCTGCTATACTCGGTTATTTTGCCCGTGAGCGATTCGCAGCCTTATCACGGCTCGTACAACACCTGCTAACAGTCGCCGGGTCGGCACTTTTTGTCGCCGGAGGTGGATGTTGAGGGGGTTTCGGCTATCTCTATGCGGGGTGATACGATGAAGAGGACGACGACGTGTTGGTGTTCAAAACAAACAACAGCCTGCATCGATCCTTTCTCAGATATACTCCTTTTTTGATTTTTGGCGTGTTTTTCTATACATTTTTTTCTGTACAAAATTACTTTGTGTTTGTAAAACCATAGGCCTTTTACTTAAAAATCCTGCCGCCCGGTTCTTAGCCGATATTCCTTTGTGGGTGTGCGCCAGTGTTACAAGGATCATCATCATCATTATCCTAACAGCCGCCGTCTTGACTGATAGACTATTTTTCAAAAGTAAAGTAATAAATACATCCAAAGCAACATTGTGCATCTACAATAAACTTTCAGCTTTGCACTTCATGTTTAGTCCACTGAATGCAAGAGAGCAACGGTGCGAATAGGTCGGATAATCACCATGGGTAGGCTGTTTTCCTCTTTTGATACCGTAATTTCGGTGCACGGAACACAAAGTAACAGTGAAATGTCATTTGTTCTTGCTAATCAGCCAGCAGAAGCGCCTCCGAATAATTCTTAGCCCGTGTGCGTCATGACAGGTGAGCACGAGTATCGTTCGCTGCAGCACCGCTCAACCGACTGCGACCATATCGAACAAAACTTGGCTAAAGATGAGGTTACCGCGTGCAAAAATCAAACAGGATACGACCGTTCGAGCAATAAATCGCCTTACAGTGTCCAGCAACTTTGCGATTCCGGACTCAACAAGCTCCGGCGAGCACAGCGGGCCACGTACTGCGTTTCGATAGTTCGGACCGTCATGCCCGAGAACCTCTCACCGCCGCCCTCGCACTGAGAGCCGTATGCACTGCCGTTCTTGTCATGGGATCTAGCCTTCCATCACTGAGACACGCAACAGCACAGTGGCGAAGGAAAACAGAGAAGCTGCGGCGCCAGCCATTTTCGGAGAAGTGGTCGCGAGCTTCAAAAACATCCGCTTTCGACCGCAGGTGATATGAACTGAACTCCCGTGAAGACCAACGCTCACGGTAGGCTTCTAACGCACTGCATCGTCTTTGAAGTGCAACAGCTTCATAAAAACGCACATTGGGAACTCTAGCTCGCTCTCAACAACGCGGTCACATGACTGGCGATTCAGACGATGGCGTCATCAAGGAACCCCAAAGCCCCTGCAAAAGCACGTGACTGCTGCTGCCCTTTTTGTTCTGCAGTTCGGATTGCGAGGGCCTCTTCGGGAGCATGGCATCACGAAGTCAGCCGTTACAAGTCAAGTTTTGAAGCTAACAGTCATCATCATCATCATCATCATCAGTCTGTCTACGTCCACTGCAGGACAAAGGCCTCTCCCATGTTCCGTCAGTTAACCCGGTCCTGTGCTTGCTGTTGCCAATTTATACCCGCAAACTTCTTAATCTCATCTGCCCACCTAACCTTCTGTCTCCCCCTACCCCGCTTCCCTTCTCTGGGAATCCAGTTGGTGACCCTTAATGACCAGCGGTTATCCTGTCTACGTGCTACATGCCCGGCCCATGTCCATTTCCTCTTCTTAATTGCAGCTATGATATCCTTAACTCCCGTTTGTCCCCTAATCCACTCTGCTCTCTTCTTGTCTCTTAAGGTTACACCTACCATTTTTCTTTCCATTGCTCGCTGCGTCGTCCTCAATTTAAGTTGAACCCTCTTTGTGAGTCTCCAGGTTTCTGCTCCGTAGCTAAGTACCGGCAAGATACAGCTGTTATATACCTTCTTCTTGAGGGACAGTGGCAATCTACTTGTCATAATTTGAGAGTGCCTGCCGAGTGTGCTCCACCCCATTCTTATTCTTCTAGTTACTTCAATCTCGTGGTTAGGCTCTGCGGTTATTACCTGCCCTAAGTAGACATAGTCTTTTACAACTTCAAGTGCACTATTACCTATCGCAAAGCGCTGCTCCTTTCCGAGGTTGTTGTACATTACTTTCGTTTTCTGCAGATTAATTTTAAGACCCACCTTTCTGCTCTCTTTGTCTAACTCCGTAATCATGAGTTGCAATTCGTCCCCTGAGTTACTCAGCAATGCAATGTCATCGGCGAAGCGCAGGTTACTGAGGTACTCTCCATTAACTCTTATCCCTAACTGTTCCCATTCTAGGCTTCTGAAAACGTCCTGTAAGCACGCAGTGAATAGCATTGGGGAGATTGTGTCCCCCTGCCTTACACCTTTCTTTATTGGTATTCTGTTGCTTTTTTTATGAAGCACTATGGTAGCAGTTGATCCCCTGTAGATTTCTTCCAGAATGTTTATATATATTTCATCTACGCCCTGATTCCGCAGTGTCTGCATGACGGCTGATATTTCTGCTGAATCAAACGCCTTCTCGTAATCTATGAAGGCTATGTATAGTGGTTGGTTATACTCTGAGCATTTCTCTATTACCTGATTGATAGTATGAATGTGGTCAATTGTTGAGTAGCCTGTTCTAAATCCTGCTTGTTCCTTTGGTTGATTGAATTCTAATGTTTTCTTTACTCTGCTAGCAATTACCTTTGTAAATAGCTTGTATACTACAGAGAGCAAGCTGATCGGCCTGTAATTCTTCAAGTCCTTGTCATCTCCTTTCTTATGTATTAAGATGATGTTAGCGTTCTTCCAAGACTCTGGTACTTTTCCCGTCAGGAGACACCTCGTAAATAGAGTGGCTAGTTTTTCTAACACAATCTGTCCTCCCTCTTTCAGCAGATCTGATGTTACTTGATCCTCACCAGCAGCTTTGCCTCTGTGCATGCTCTCCAAAGCTTTTCTGACTTCTTCTATCATTACCGGTGGGGTGTCGTCTGGGTTACTGCTAGTTCTTATAGTATTAAGGTCGTGGTTGTCTCGGCTACTGTACAGATCTCTGTAAAACTCCTCCGCTATTTTAACTATCCTATCCATATTGGTAGTTAATTTGCCTTCTTTGTCCCTTAGTGCATACATCCGCCTTTTGCCTATCCCAAGTTTCCTCTTCACTGCTTTGACGCATCCACCGTTTTTCAGAGCGTGCTCAATTCTCTCCATGTTATACCTTCTTACATCGCATACTTTACGTCTATTAATCAGCTTCGAAAGCTCTGCCAGTTCTATTTTGTCTGTTGTACTTGACACTTTCATGATTTGACGCTTCCTAATTAGGTTCTTCGTTTCCTGGGAAAGCTTGCCGGTGTCCTGTCTAGCTACCCTGCCTCCAACTTCCACTGCACACTCCGTGATGATACTCGTCAGATTATCATTCATTGTATCTAGGCTAAGGTTGTTTTCCTCGCTAAGAGCAGAGTACCTGTTCTGCAGTGACACTCTGAATTCCTGTACTTTCCCTCTCAGTGCTAGCTCATTGATTTGCTTCTTGCGTATCAGTTTCTGTCGTTCCTTCTTCAAGTCCAGGCGGATTAGAGCCCGTACCATTCTATGGTCACTGCATCTTACCTTGCCAACCACTTCCACATCCTGCACGACTCTTGGGTGTGCAGTCATTATAAAGTCTATTTCGTTCTTATTTACGCCATTAGGGCTCCTCCATGTCCACTTGCGGTTTTCTCGTTTTCGGTAGAAGGTATTCAAAATACGCAGATTAATGCGTTCTGCGAATTCTACTAGTAGCTCTCCTCTGGCGTTTCTAGTGCTGATGCCATAATCTCCTACTGCCTGGTCTCCAGCCTGCTTCTTCCCTACCTTTGCATTAAAGTCGCCCATTACTATAGTATACTGTGTTTTCACCTTACTCATTGCCGATTCCACGTCTTCATAGAAGCTTTCAACTGAAGCGTCATCATGGCTGGATGTAGGCGCGTAAGCCTGTACTACCTTCATTTTGTATCTTTTATTCAGTTTAATTACAATGCCTACCACCCTTTCATTAATGCTATAGTAATCCTCTATGTTGCCAGCTATGTTTCTGTGAATTAGGAACCCTACTCCCAGTTCTCTTCTGTCTGCCAAGCCACGATAGCAAATGACGTGCCCATTCTGTAGCACAGTATAGGCCTCATCTGTCCTCCTAACCTCACTCAGCCCTATTATATCCCATTTAATGCCTTCTAGCTCCTCGAATAATACACCTAGACTTCCCTCACTAGATAACGTTCTGACGTTAAACGTTGCTAAGTTCAAGTTCCAATGGTGGCCTGTCCGTATCCAGAGATTTCTAGCACCCTCTGATGCTTTGCAGATCTGACCACCGCCGTGGTCACTTGCTCCGCAGCTGGTGGGGACTGAGGGCCGTGAGTTAATTGACGAATGCCTACGGGAGGGGGTGGCCAGATACTGCACCAGGGTGGCCAGGAAGCTAACAGTAGTGTCGGCCAAACGCGCAACCTTTTCCGGCAATATCACGCAAGCAACAAGACTTGCCGAGAATTCGGGGTGTGGCGCTCTGCAGCTTTTATTTTCATTGCATTATACTTTTATCGAAGAGTGCTGCATCGGCGCAGCCGGTTGGCTTCGGATTGCATGAAGTACAAGTATTCACTAATGGGTTGCATGTCCGCCCCTCAGTAAATACTAAGCCGTAAACTTTGAGCCCCCCCCCCCCTAGGTAGTTTGGCCCCTCTCTTCTCCCCTCCCCCACGTGCGCACGTTGATGCCGTGGTGCATGACACTTGCAAGTTTTGATAAAATAACGTCAAGTGTTTCTCACAGCAAGTTCAAATTAAAGCCACACGCGCAACAGTACGGAAATAGCGGTATACTTAAGTATTCCGGCACAAACGATCTGAAAAAAGAAAGAAAAGTGACCTTTCTCGGTCGTGTCGACACTTACCGTTGAAGAGTGCTTTAGTGATCGAGTGGACGCTGAGCCTGCCATCGCGAGCTAGGGAAACCGTAGTCACTCAAACCTTCTCCTTCGGCGTGGATGGCGTGTGCAGAGGCCGTTAGGACCACATAGCCGGCCCGTAGGCGAAGCTCAGCTCCAGCATCGAGCGCCGCTCTACGCTCATCCATCGATGGGCCGCATCTTCCAGGGCTGTGACAAATGTCGGGAAAACCAGCGTCACGAACAGCGTAGCCGCGCCGTGACAGACCACCGGTGGGAGTCGGGCTCCTACAGGCAGTTGGAGCGTTGAAAGGTGACACCTTATAAGAGATGGACAAATTAGCTTTTACGAAAGTTTGAACAAACCTATTATGAGCCGTTTTTATTACTTGTTTTTTGTGCTATAATAGAATGTGTTCACGGTACTGAGCCTAGAGCTAGATTCTCCCGATGGCCCTGGAGGCGAACTTGCAGAGACCTTGCGAACGAGCGCACCCGGCATCCAAGCCATGTGAAAGCAGCTCGTCGTTCCATTGCATTGTCTGCCCCGCTACGGTGGTCTAGTGGCTGAGGTACTCGGCTGCTGACCCGCAGGTTGCGGGATTAAATCACGGCTGTGGCGGCTGCATTTCCGATGGAGGCGGAAATGTTGTAGGCCCGTGTACTCAGATTTGGGTGCACGTTAAAGAACCCCAGGCAGTAAAAACTTTCGGAGCCCTCCACTACGGCCTCTCTCATAATCAAATAGTGGTTTCGGGAAGTTAAACCCCACAAATCAATCAATCAATTCATTGCTTTGTCTGGCGGTGGGGGTGCTGTTACGCCTGGGAGTCTACACCGAACGTCAATGCCTCCGCAAATGCAATCAGTGTCAAGGCCAGCGATCGAGCCCGCCTGACGCGATTACCTCAACGACGTCATCAAGCGGCGGTGCCGGTCTGTCTTACGCAACTCACAGTGAGCTCTCTCAGCACACGAGCCCGATGAAGCAATCGGCGCTTTCAGTCTGGTTAGTCTTACACAATGCGTGGCAACATCACTCGTCCTTGGGTGCGACCCCGCGCAGCGGCTCCGGATTTGATGATCATGACGCAGCCCAGCGGCGGGTCCCTATTGGAGGATTCTGTCATCACGGCCAGCGGCGCTTCTCATTGGACGTTGGCGACAAGAAAGATCCACCTGGTGCCTATAAAAAAAGTCAAGCGGCGCTTCGCCAGCAGTTGACCTAACCGTCAGAGAGAAGCCAACGCATGCGTGCTAGAGAAGACAAGAGTGGTGATGTGGGCTTGTTGGTGCTCTGTCTTCGCAGTCTATTCTTTCCTGTCTTCATTTTTTCGCCTCGCGCTACATAAATTTCTTTAGAGAAGACATATCTGCTCTTCGAGTGCCTAAGCTCTCGGCCCATGTGCTGAATACGTAACGCCTCTATGTCTATGCTGTACATAAACCTTGCCTTAACTCACTGTCTTCTTGTCCGCTCTTTTATCAGCTCTGCGCAGGAGCAGTCGTGAGCTGAGTAACACACGATACCAAACAGCTGGTGACCTTGGCGGTGGAGTTCGGAGCAGTGGCGCCTTCGGGACCGTGTTGGCGTCACGCCTTCGTAACACCGGTCAGGCCCACGACTTCGTCGCGCTGGCATTTTAATCGCCGAGAACACCACGGAACACGTTTCGCTCCCACAGAACAAGCGTGGTCTCAGGATGGGAAGACAGCAACAGAGAGCACACCAGCGTACGGGTATCTACTGCACCGCAGAGAGCTCGAATGTCTCTCTACGTTTACATGTAGCAATGGCACACTTTCTTAAAACGAAAGCGACGTGCATATCCCCTTGTTTGAAGAAGTCGATTTAAATCACATGAATAAAAAACTGCGTGTGGATTTCAGACAAGGTAGGTCCGAAGTCGGAGCTATATGTTTTGTAGTCATATGTATTGGGGTTTCGGGACTTACTGAAACATACTGTCCAACCACACAGCCCTCTGGGTTGGATCACAATCCATGTTAATCTGCGCAACTTTTGGCATCAGCCCATACGTCCCCTTTATATAGCGACACAGAAAATACGTGGAACGAACTGTTTTGGGCACATCGCATTATGTGTAAGAAATTATTAGTTGCAGCTGCGGTATCAATGCGAAGGAACGCAAACCCCGCCGAGGATAGTTGAATCTGATCACCCAGTGCAGTGTAAATCGTAAATCATCGGGGAAGGTCTTCATTCCACGTCAAACGTAAAAGAAAGTTGATGGTTAAATCTCCTATGAATGAACACGATTATCATTTGAAAACAGGTAAGAATGCTTGAAACAATGAGAGAAGAAAATAAAAAAAAACGCGATTCGCACTGAAGTCGGACAACAATGACACTGCGCCATAAAACCCACATCGTAGGGCTGTTTAACAACCACCGTAGACAGCGACATTATTTTTTTGCAGCATTCCATTGTAAAAAGAAAAGGTGCAAAAGCGAAACATTCAAATAAGAGAATTCGAACTTATGACCTGTGAGACGACCGCTTCCCGAACTGCGCGTCAAGCCATTACGCCACCAGTACAGCTAGACGGTGGTGTCTAAAGCGACTACAAATTTACGGCAATGGACCCCCTCATTTTCCCCATTACACTACATTGACGGGCGCCCTCACCGGAGTCATTGCTTTACGATAACGGGGCCTTCGCTATAGCTGCATCGCGATTATGACGGGCCCCGTCACGGTTACGATTTCACTACGGTGACGGGTCCTCTCACTTAAACGATAGTACTGCGCTGATGGGCCCCGTCACTGTAGGCACGATTACACTACGCTGACAGGCCCCCTCTCTCGAACGATAGTGCTGCGTTAAGGGGCCCCGTCACCATAGTCACTGCCATAAATAAAAACACCAAGGACATATTGCGATTTGAACCTGGGTCACTGCTTGCCAGCCCAGTATTCTACCGCAGAGCAACACCAGTGCCTGGAACGTAGTTGCAAACTAGCCTTGGGCAGCCTTGAAGTCGGGAGAGGAACCGCGTTAATATTAGTAATAAAACGTTTCAGAACAGCGAAGGAACAACGCGGCATCGCACAAAGCAAATTATTGCGTAATGAGTGCGTCATCAACTGCCATCACAGAAACTTCTTGTTCATCTACTAACTGTGACGTATACATACTTCTGGGGAATAATTAGTGGTTTTAGCAAATAGTATGAAATTTTAGAGTAATTTAGGTTATATAGTAGAAAGTTTTAGGCATAATTCTTCCTCTTCTTCAGGCGCAGCATGAACAAATTCCTTGCAAGTATACCTAGTGGGTACCACGTTTTGGCGAAGAATGGCGACGGACGGTCTAGTGAAAGCCTCTCTACTATGCAAAAATTATGACGATTCATGGCGTAGTGGGTACCCTGCAAGTACGCTTGTAGCACTTACCAAAATAGTTTTTCGCAAAGGCTCTGAAAGACCGCTCTTCTAGCTTTCGCTGTAACTGTGCTGACCTGGCGGCTTGTTGCTCCTCTCTTTGTTTCTTTATCTCTTTTCTAGTTTCTAAAATATTTTTTAACTTATTTTTATTGATTTCTATGATTATTAGGGCATTCGAAGAGCAAGAGAAAGAAGACTTCTCTCGGGGCAAGCACATGCCTTTCAAATTTCGAACTACTCATTCTTGGCCAATCCCCCTGAGTGGGTACGTGTCATTATTTTTGAAGGATAAACAAACAAACAAATGGCTATGCTAGATGTCGTTTTGGCGTTGTTGATGTCGTCATAAAGGAGTTCCAAGACGTAGAGCAAGAAGTCTTCTCTATGACGTGAGCGTGCGCTCAAATGGAGACGAGACATTGTTGTCTGGTATTCTGGACATAGCCAGTATTTAACTAGGAACTGATTAAGAGCGTGGGATAGCTGCCATGTCTACGTACAGGAGCGACGTAAGTGCAGGATGATTTCTTGTTGTACGTCACCACCTCCACGGGGCGCGTGCCCAAGAGAAGGGAGGCAAGCGGCATAAAGTCTAATTTTATGTCATTCAGAAACATGTAGCGTTAAAAATCTTGGCAGATGATCTCGAGAGCTCAGTGCGTGCATTGCACTTGTCAGCTCGAAATGCCAAGTAAGGGGCATTTCAAGGTGTTCACCTACAGGAAATCAATTGACCCGACGTGATAGAAACCTGCTAATACAAGGAAACCTTCCCTTCTGATCGTTTGGCGGTTAATCTATCTGCCTCTTTGCTGCCCACCTCTACCACGTTGAAAAGAGGCCAAGGTTATGCTAGACAATAAAACGAACGACCATGTTCTGCTAACTATGCCAGAAATGCATGGCTATGTTCAACCATTCGGACCTTTGTGCGATCAAACATTAACATTTCTTGCTTCCTGTCGTAGATAAACGTTGCGCTCGTTTTTGTTTGATATTATTTGAATTAGTGTAAAAAAAGTGCCTATATTTACAATTCTGGAGGCCTAAAACAGTGTTTTTTACCTATTTTTGGTGCCTGAAACGAGGATTTAGTGACTAAAAATCTTGCCTCTACTTATCAATAAGGCTTAGATTCTGGAGAATTAAACTGTAGCAATGAAATATATAGTTTGTAAGAAATTTTATATATAGAAACATATTAGATGGTACCATGAAGCGTGCTTGGATTCAACTCTCAGCAGTTATTTTCTCGTGACAACGGTTAGACTGGCAGATGAACACTCAAATATCACAATATCTCAATGGCAAAATCATCATTCCGGGTGCGCACATTTGTATAACCTGGTCTTTGTAGTCAAGTAACAACGAAAATGTTTCTTTGCTGAATGTCGCGCGCTATTTTATATAATGACGCTGCAGCATTAGCAGCAAGCTATTTCCTGTACGTAACACATTTGGAAGGTGGCAAGCTCAGTAGCATTAGGTTATTTTTGCTATACGAGCATAACGATCTCTGGCTGTACCTTCAGTTCGATGGTTGGCTATCCTCCACCAATTTTGAAACCTCTGCAGCGACGTGCACAGGCAGAAGCTTAAAGCATTTGTCAAGTGAGACTGATAAGAAACACTAGCGCTAGGGTAGTTTCATATGCTCCCTTCTTTTGCGTGTCATGCAAATTCTGCGCGACAAAGCTGACAGTCAAGGGTTACCAAGCACCTCGAACCAACGCTTCACTCTGTTCAGAAACATTTGCTATTCAAGCACACATCTTTTGAAGCTGAAATATTGCGCGTCGGTTTCAAATCCTCAGTCGCCTTTGTGAACAGCCTTCGTGAATTTGCGCACCTCGAAGTCTTCTAGCAGAACACCGCCACAAATAGCAACTGCATCCTTCAGAGAAATGACGACCTCAAACGTGCATAGGCAATGGCCCAAATCAAGGTGGTGGTACAGCGACACAGCAGAAGAGCCTCGGACCGCTGAGTCACTTTGATAAGGATACGCCTCTTCTATCCTAGGAGCACCTGAAACCACGGTTCATGGTATCTGAGCACGGGCTTCATGTATGGACGCAGCGTGTTGCACAAACTATGCTTTGTGTTCATTTTTCAGAGAACCAGCAGAACACTTCGTCAAAAAAGAAAAAAAAATCAGCCAGGTCATGAGACGTAACGTCACTACAAAGAACAATCAGCATTCACACACCAATTGTAGATTTCATGAAGGCAGCAAACGCCAAGCCATGGTCTCCGGGGCGGCTACATTGGAGCAGATGTGCTGCTTCTGCGAAACAACGTTTCCAGAGAGTTGCTCGGCACTGGGTAGCGGATACGTCGGAATCAGTGGCAGCATAGAATATTTTAAATAAAGAAAAGGAAAAAAAATTGCCTATGCATTTATTTTTGAAGCCACCGGTCGTGGACTACTCCATCGAGTATAGCCACGCACTGGCACGACGGCTGACCATGCTTGCTGGCACGGGAACGAGCGCAGTTACATGTAATGAACAACTAGAAAGGATGGTGGCATGCATGGCGGGTCGCTATTGAAGCCAAAGATACTAATGACGAAAGGGGAAGACTTTCTGACGATGAAAGGTACAGCAAGTAAATAGGAATTTTGGCACAACACCAACAGGACAGCAAGCTAACAATTATAGCTGACTAGTGGCTGCAGATACAAGGGGCCCTGGGGCCTCTGGAACCCCTGCTTCCGCGGGGAACTAGATATTCCTCCGCATACACAAGTTATTTTACCTAATGATGCTGCGTCCACATCGTTGGTCACGCAGTATCCCAAAAAAAGAGGGAAGGGAAATGGGGCAGTTACTAGTGGTGCCACTATAGTATGGTGCTAAAACAGAGAAGACAGCCGAGCTGGTGGCGTTCCCCTACTCCTTTCCCTCCTCCTCCTCCTCCTCCTCCTCCTCCTCCTCATGCTCACTTTTCTTTCCAACCACTATACTATACCGGACTATGGTATGTTTCACCCTCTCCTTTCGCCCTCCTCATTTCTTCTCCAATCCCATTGCTACACTACGATATACAACTAAAGCTATACTATGATTTACTCTCTCCCCTCCTCTTTTTCATTTCCGTCAAGCTCACTTCTCTATCACTATACAGGAATATGCATTCCTTTACGATCCATGCTCTTCCTCACAGCCTTGCTATACTATACTACAAACGCTATGCTATGGTCTAAACTATATGTGCCTGGATAGCCGAGTGGTTACGGCGATCACCTTCGGATGGTAGGTTCAAACCGATCTCGCCAAAAATTCTCTTTGTATCTTCTTTTTTCTTTCTCTCTCACTGTTTTTTTCTCCGTACTCGTTATCTCGCCTATCAGAGTTATTGTATTGCCTCCACGTGTCCTGGGGGCAAAGCAGAAGAGGGCGAAAATAGCTCACGGCTCTTGATGATGATAATTTCTGTTCACGACTAATGGAGCCTATCGAAACATACGCAGCTGCGCCGCTAAAATAAAAAAAAGGATAATGAACATTGGTAGGTTTCTATAGTAAACACAGGAATGATACGGATCACATACCTACGTGCAAACCCTTGTAGTTCGCATGTACCAGGCCAAGCTTCCGTAGGAATACATGGGAAAGTGACCTGGGAACGTTTAACCAGACCATACGTACGTGCGAACCAGAAGTGTTTGCACGTACGTATGTAATCAGTGAGTATATTTGGCAAAGTAAACAGCACGCATGTATACACACTCTGTGTCTTATGCGAACAGTAATGCGCAGATGACCAGCTTGTGCTGCGGGACCGGTGCCGTTCAGGTATTCCGTGGAGGAAGTGGCATGCAACATGGGCAGGTTGCCCATGTTGCTTGTCACCGACACAGATGCCTGCCTTATGTAAAATGAGGAAAATTGTTCAAAGTATAGGTCTCTATGGATTACAGAAGAATATGGGTACTTAGCGCGGTTCGGAAAACAAACTTGAGTTTTGATTAATTTATTGCCCTTGTAAATAATTACATGATGTGCGAATTCCACATTTGGAGAACGCTTGGTAATGCGTGCATAGATTCTAGTTATTATTAAGGGGATTACGCAGACTGTCTTTTATTAAAAAATGAAATGTGTGCCATTATTCGTATAACTTGATTTGTTGATTCGTCTAGCGAGCTTATATGCTAGGCAAGTTTTCCGAATGCTGCTGCGGTAAATGTAGCATAAGCCGCGAACACTGTGCTTCTAGACAGCGAACATCACAAAAAGGGCTACGCTTTAGTGCCTGTTTGTGTTAGTTTAACGGGCAAGTTAAACAAATAGAACTCTAATGGTGATTCCATTGGACTAATCAATTTGTCGTGAACTCATTAATACGCTATATGAAGGGCGCCACACGCACCTTGAGCCGCTGATAACCACAGACTCGCTGAAAGTCTATCGGTGATTTGAAGCGTGTCGTGTATCCTGAACGATGCATCTCACGGTTTATCCGCTCGAGATGTACATACTGTCAAGGACGTGCGGGTAGACAACATTTCTGCTCATGTCAATGCGGCAGTTTTGACAGTCTATTACCGGACGAGCTCTTGAGAACTAGAGAGAGGAACAAAAGGTAAATCAGTTTTAGTTTAGGGAGGATTCTCCCTTAGGAACGAATGAGGAATTATCAGGGAATTACACAACATTTTATAGGATATGGTACATAGTAACACGAGGCACCATTGCGAAAGCGCGAGTTCGTTGTCTAGGATTATGTAAAGCTCAGCATTGTCTTTTTTTAAATGCAAAACATTTCTTAGCAAACTTCGGCCACTTTGCGCGTATCTATCTATCTATCTATCTATCTATCTATCTATCTATCTATCTATCTATCTATCTATCTATCTATCTATCTATCTATCTATCTATCTATCTATCTATCTATCTATCTATCTATCTATCTATCTATCTATCTATCTATCTATCTATCTATCTATCTATCTATCTATCTGTCTGTCTGTCTGTCTGTCTGTCTGTCTGTCTGTCTATTTATTGATCTATCTATCTATTTATTTATCTATCTATTTATCTATTTATCTACCTATTTATCTATTTATCTATTTATTTATCTATTTATTTATCTATTTATCTATTTATCTATCTATCTATCTATCTATCTATCTATCTATCTATCTATCTATCTGTCTGTCTGTCTGTCTGTCTGTCTGTCATGTCCGGTGTTGTCGTCGGCCCATAGACGTACGCGTTGGTCGCGGTAGTCGAAAAAGCTCAGACAGCCTCGAACGGTCAAAAAC
Source organism: Rhipicephalus annulatus (assembly GCA_013436015.1). Classification (NCBI taxonomy): domain Eukaryota; kingdom Metazoa; phylum Arthropoda; class Arachnida; order Ixodida; family Ixodidae; genus Rhipicephalus; species Rhipicephalus annulatus. Next base: position 36,043 of record WOVY01011272.1, on the reverse strand, counting down.
AAGTTTATTCCTATTCGGAAGGAGGCGGCGGCCGAACTGCCGGGGGAAACGATGGTGGCTCGTTTTCACCGAGCGGGGGAAGGGGAGGAGTCTACATCTGGAAGCAGTTTCAGCATCTGGTCCTTCGCGGGTTCGAAGGCTCGCTCGTGACACAGGGGTGCTTAGAACACAACATCTCCTCCCTCCTTAGATTGTCGCTTGGAAGCGATCTGGGGGCCGCCTTGGGCGCTTGGACGCTCTGGATGCACTAGGAAGAGAAGCCTCCGCTCGCTGGGTGTCGTTTCTCTTGTGTTCAGGGCCGGCGGGCGGCGGCGCCGATTCATCTGGTGCGAGATGCCAGGCTAAGTGGAACGAAGCTTCCGTCGAGGTGGCTGCTTGAATGGGAGGTTCCCTTGGCAAATTACCTGAATGGCGTAGCTGATTAAGGTGGCGGCGTGTGGCCTTTCCATCAATGTCGACGAGCCATGACCGCAAACCTATGCGTTTGAGTGCTGTCGCTTCAACCCATTCGGGCTTTCTGTGGAACTGGCGGGCGTATATGCGCTGTCCACTTTCAATTCTCCTGTAATGCGGTAGCTTTTCTTCCTCCGACGGTGCTTGCGCTGAGGGCTCCGGGACAATTGCTGTCAGCTGGGTTCTCATTTCTCGTCCGAACATCAATTTCGCTGGCGTTTGATCAGTAGTGCTTTGAACAGTGTTGTGCTGTCTGAAGAGAAAGCGCGCGATGCGGCGTTGCATTGTCCCAGTCTGGTCTTTAGTAAGGGCGCGCTTTAGCTCAGCCACGTAGCGCTCGGCTTGTCCGTTCGTAGCCGGGTGGTAAGGAACTGATGTAACAGACGAGACGCCGTTGTCGCTGCAAAACTTGAGAATCTCCGTGGACACAAACGGAGTGCCGTTGTCCGAGACCACCTTGCGCGGTAGGCCAAACGTTGCAAACAACGACCGCAGAGTGTCGATAACTGCTGTCGATGTCGTTGTAGCCATTTGTTTTACCTCCAGCCACTTGGTGTATGCGTCTACAACCACCAGGAACGAACACCCTTCGATAGGTCCAGCAAAATCAATGTGAAGGGTGTGCCAAGGCGTGTCTGGTCTTTCCCATTCAGGAATAGGGGCTCTTGGCGGGCTTCTGTGGTTGCATTGGCAAGGCTGGCAATCGTGAACTGTTAATTCTATATCATGGTCGATACCAGGCCACCACATATAACTTCTGGCGCACTTTTTCATGGCAACAATGCCTCGATGACCTGCGTGGACAAGCGACATGGCCTGTTCGCGAAGTGCCGCTGGAATTACAACTCTTGATCCCAAGGTGACGCAACCGCGATGAGTGCTCAACTCCGCAGCTCGCTTGCGGTAAGTGTTGAAGTGTTCACCCTTTAGCTTCTGCACGTTGCCTTCTTGTATAGCTGCGTAGACTTCCTTCAAGACAGTGCCCTCCTGCGTTGATGCTGCTACCGTGTCAGCTGTTAGCGGAGGGTTCGGCAGCGCCTCGAACATGAGTATATCACCTGGTGGGGGTGGTTCATCTATTGTGGTGTCTAGCGGCAGGCGGCTCAGTGCGTCGGCGTTCTGGTGTTTCTTCCCAGTGCGATGTACGAGTTCGTAATCGTACGCCGACATCTTGATGCACCATCGTGTCATTCGCGGCGACAATGTCTGTGGCATTGGCTTCTGGGGACCCATAATACCCAATAAGGGCCGGTGATCTGTTATAGAAGTCACTTTCCTGCCGATAATGTACTGCCGAAAGTGATCTGCTGCGTAGACGATGGCAAGTCCCTCTTTATCTAGCTGGGAATAATTCCTCTCTGCCTGCAATAGGGTGCGCGAAAGAAAAGCGATCGGGGCTTCCCGTCCCTGGTCGTCAACTTGGGAGAGGACTGCTCCCACTCCGTATGGTGATGCGTCACAGGCTAGCAGTAGGGGTCTCCTTTCGTCGTAGTGTCGCAGAACAGTAGACTTGCGAAGTAGTTGCTTAAGATCAACAAATGACTCTTGGTGGCGTGGCGACCAAGTCCATGGGACTTCTTTCTGCAGGAGCTGTTATAGATCGTTGGCCACTGTAGCTCGATGTTCTAAGAACTGGTCGTAGAACGTCAATAGCCCCAAAAACGACTGCAGTTCTTGCTTGTTAGTAGGCGCTCGTGCTTCGGTGATTGCACGCACTTTGTCTTCAGTGGGATGGATACCCTGCGCGTCAATTCGATGTCCAAGAAACTTCAATTCAGGCACCGCAAAAACACATTTTTTTACTGATGCGCAAATTAGCATTTGCTAGCCTTTCCAAAATGAGCTCCAAGCGTTCTGTGTGCTCTTCATTGGAGGCGGCACCGACAATAACATCGTCCAAGTAGACGCAAACACCTGGGATCCCGCTAAGTGTAGACTCCTTAAATTTCTGGAAGATTGCTGGCGCTGCAGATATTCCGAATGGTAGCCTTTTAACTTTGTAAAGACCCTTAATAGTGTTTATCTTGAGCAGTTCAGACGTTGATTCGCTCAACTTCAGCTGCTGATAGGCTTGTGTCAAGTCCAAGGTGCTGAAGATTTTTCCACCACGAAGCGTGCTAAAGACCTCTTCCGGTGTCGGCAGTGGGTAGGAAGATGCTTTTGTCGCCAGGTTGACAGTGCTCCGGTCGTCTCTGCAGAGGTGTAGGGTACCGTTCTTCTTTCGGACGACAACGAGTGGTGTAGCCCATTCCGAATGTTGCGTCAGTTCGATGATCCCTTGTTCCTGCAGTCGGTCAAGCTCATTCTCGACTGAAGTTCGCAGGGCGAAAGGCGCCGACCTAGCTTTCAAAAATTTCGGCGTCGCATCCTCCCGCAGCTCCAGTGTGACTGGAGGTCTGTTGTTCCCTGGTATTTCTTAGGAGAAAAACGCTTTGTACTTATCTTGAAGCTGCTCTACTGACGGATAACTGGGTGTGTGGTGAACTCCGCCAATGACCACTCCAAGGGGGGTGAACCAATTTCGTCCTAAAAGGCTTGATCCAGAACCGTGGACGACTAGCAAGGGGAGCTGATGGGTCTGCCCGTTGTAGTACACGTCTACGTTGGCACAGCCCAGCAGTGGAAGGGGATGTCCGGACCACGTTCTCAGTTGCATGTCGTCTTGCTGGAGAGCTGGCGCGTTCTCACACCAAGTAGCGCGAAAAGTGTCCTCGCTGATGAGCGTACATGCTGCGCTCCGGAAACCACTTCATACCTGATAGGGCGCTGGTGTATAATTATTTCAGTTGTAATCTTCGGTCTCGTTCCGAGGTTCACAACGGCGTTTAAGTCATATAGTGCCGATGACGTTAGTGCTATTCAGCTTGTATCTTGCGTCTGGCCCTCCTGTGCGTCGACATTGTTGTTCCGTTGCACTGAAGTCTTCGGTCCAAGCTGTTTGCGCTTCGAGATGCATGTCTTTTCAATGTGACCCAGTTTTTGGCAAAAATTGCAGGTCGCTGTCTTGTATCGACATACCTGGGGATCGTGCATGTCGTCGCATGGCCAACAGCGCTGTGTCTTTCTGCTTGATTTCGCCTTAGACGTGGAATGACCTGACTGCTGACTGGTGTGATGCACCGGCTCGACGTTCCGTCGAATATCCCTCTGCTGCTGACCGGCGCTCTCCGCTCGTTGGGCGATGTCGTAGGCTTTGGAGAAGGTGAGACCCGTTTCCGCGAACAGGCGTTGTTGTAGGCCTGCGTCACGCAGTCCGCACACAAAACGGTCACGCAACATTACGTCCAAGGGGAGCATAGTGGTGTTAGCAGGCGTGGCAGTCGATCCTCCCTCCTGCGCAGTAGCTGCAGTTGTCGCGGTCAACGTCCCGAAATTGCAGTCAGCAGCGAGCTTTTTGAGAGCCGCTACATATTCGGCCACTTTTTCGCCTTCCAGTTGGTCTCGCCGTTGGAAGCGGGCTCGACAGTAGACCTCCGATGGCCTTGGGTCATAGTGCTCTTGTAGCGCTGCTACGATGTCGTCGTAGTCAACAGCTGCTGGAGTGCGTGGCTGAATCAGGGCACAGACTGTGTCGTATGTCTGCTCCCCACACAGCGTTAGCAGGTTGGCCCTCTTCATTGCTGCATCAGTGATGTTGTTAGCCTCGAAGTAAAATTGCAGGCGTCCAAACCACGATGACCATGATGAGCCGTTGGATTCGGGTAGCCGATTTGGGAGCCCGTGCGTAGCCATAGCTTGTAGCTTGTCAATATCGTTGCGTAGCGTTGGTCCAAATCCACTTCCTCGTCGCCACTGTTATGTCCGGTGTTGTCGTCGGCCCATAGACGTACGCGTGTGTCGCGGTAGTCCAAAAAGCTCAGACAGCCTCGAACGGTTAAAAACAAGTTTATTCCTATTCAGAAGGAGGCGGCGGCCGAACTGCCGGGGGAAACGACGGTGGCTCGTTTTCGCCGAGCGGGGGAAGGGGAGGAGTCAACATCTGGAAGCAGTTTCAGCATCCGGTCCTTCGCGGGTTCGGAGGCTCGCTCGTGACACAGGGGTGCTTGGAACACAACACTATCTATCGATCTATCCGCTTACGTTTGGGTGTTCTTGTGGTCAACCCCTTAACTGAACTGGGCGTGAACCAAAATTAGCATGGGAGGGTTAGATGGTTGAAGGAATAATACGCGCTGGTCGAGACATGAATAATGTCACAATTCCGTCGCGTACGTCGTGAAACACTTCCCGCCGGACAGTGGCACATACGCACGAGTGCGTGTATGTGCCACAGGTTATTGACACTTAGGAAAAACAAGAACGCACATGGGCAATTTTAACGTGCGAGCGTTAAGAAATACCGGACATCACGATAGTGTCGACCCGACGAATGAAAAGAATAAATGTCAGGGTCCCAGCTGGAATCAAACCCAACCATTCTGCGAGGCAATGAAGTATTTTACCACAGAGCTACGCCAGGTCTCGGAACTACTTTTCAAATAGACGCTAATATTCGTGCAACGTCAATAGTGTTTACAGTGATGCCTACTCAATTTTATAAACATTACATATGCACTACTTTGATACAGCCGTCACGTTGGGTTATCAATTGTGGTTAGTTGCCATGCGCTGAAATTAAATTATGTAACAGTGCCCGAAACCAGCATCCTCGCGAGCGTCAGCACTTCATATCAGCTTCTAGTGTTTCTAATATGCATGTCTCAGTTGGCATCGTTTCGCAAGTGCAAAAAAACTGGTTATATAAACATCTGCAACTCTTAAACTTTTGTCTGTGCGTGCAACATTTGTACTTATATATACGTCATTTCATGACGTGTCACTCAATAAGAAAACCACAACACGGTCACCTTCTTTCCGCATGCTTTGCATAACGTCAATTCTCAGGTACGTGAGATCTACCTAACTTTTTGTTTTTATTGGTAAATGCGTGTTTTAAAGTAAACCCAATTTAAGCTTCCTTGCCAGCTTTTTCGCCAGCTAATACGAGAAATCAACATTATTAGGCAAATGAGTGATAGGAACCTGACGCAAACTATAGAGGATTGAAAACACATTCGCTTCAGTGTGTGGAGGGAGAGGGGTGCTGACACTTCCTGTAAAGTTATTTGCGCTTCGTGGCGCACGTGTCTCGCCCCAAAACAGCATTTCAGGGTGACAACCATCGGGTGATATATAGCGTTGTGTTCGCGAGAGTTGGCTTCCACTATCGTCATCATCGTCATGGTGTGGCGTCGGCGGTTACCCCTGGCGGAAAGCGAGCCGTGTTGGAGGGGGAGAGTGGAGCGAGTCTCTTCTGCGCGTGGAAGTTGTTGCGAACGGTTGTCTCTAGCATGGGTCCTCGGCGCGTGGCACCGTGGGCCTACGCCCCGGGGGCGCTCGTGGTAAGTCAAGCGTTGGCAACACCACCTTGGGTGTGTTTGTCATGCTGTGTGTTTGTCGTGTGATTGTGTATTGATGTCCTAGCGTGGTAATTACGATTGATCTGACAATTCGGCGGATGATATCATCGTTGTAAATCAGTTAAATACATGTGTGTGTGTCTTTGGTTTGAACAGACCATGTCAACTGTGTCCGTTCACTCCAAGAGCGTGGCATGTCGCTCACCATTTTGAGACTCAACAAGTGACACTTGAGTTTAAAGCAACAAAACATTCAGCCGTTCTTCTAATTCACATAAAAAATTGACCTTATTGTCGCCTGAATTGCATGCATTTTGCATTCACCTAGGACTACAGGCTCCATGACAATTCACTAAATAAAACAACGGAAGTGATCGTCGCTCTTCCGAAGCGTTGTTAAACTAGGGTCTTCTCCTCAGTGCTGGTTATTCGAAAAACATTCAGAAAAAAGTAGTCGAATGTTCTAATACGCGCCACTTGATTCCTTATTAAAAGTTTTCGAATATTCGCACACTCGTGATGCTTACAGAGCTCTGATGCATTCTCAGCTCACGGGCTCGCAAGCCTTAACGCTTTGCTAAAACCACGCCTAGCCCAAAATAATAGAAATCAAAGCAGAAACACGTTTCATTTATGCATGTTCTGCGCATTTGTGTCTAGAAATATATGAAAAAATTAGTTTAAATGGTTTTTTAGCTCCATGATGGATGTTTTTAGCCATTTCTAGCAACATTTTTTTTTGCGTAAATCTAGCTATTTTTGTTCTCCGAATTGTGGAAACACTGAATGTGATATACGTAACTTGAGCTACCTCCTGGTGACGCCGCTGTGCTAGACGTTCCTTGATTTTCTCCGGTGCCTCCGCAGTACGTTTAACCTTCTGTTTGAGAGGCGCTATTAGGCAGTTCCGGCGCAGCTGCGCAACGAAGGCACACAGCTGGGCCCGCGCAGGCGCCAATGCGTCTTCCGAACACCTCCTAGACACGATTGCCGTGGCTATGACGTCACTACTCTAAAATGCGCAGATTGGAGAGGAGCGTGGTGGTGGCTACGACGTGCTAGCTGTGTTGTATGTCACGTGACAGCTCTTCACGTATGCTCAGCACGGCTCTTGATAAAGCATGCGAAACGGCTCAACTTTGGCCTATTTAGCTCCTTTGGCCTATTTAGCTCTCACCACGCTACGAATAGTGCAGCACCGCCGTTTCTTAGTGGAGGTAGGCATGCAGTGATGGAAACTGGGTTTTTCGATGCGGTCGTCGCCGTGGGTTGTTGCCTGGGCGCGTGCATCGAGGCACGCGTTCGCCGTGGCCGACGTCCACTTTCGGCGGGAGTTTCTCAAGTGGCTTTGGCAGCGACTTCTGCAACTGCCTGTAGCCGCAAGTATCAGCTTCAATGGTCAACCATCTGTACGGAGTGCTTTTGCGGTGATTCTTTTTTTATTCCTCTCTGGGCTGTGATACGTGACTGCCAAAAAATGCACCACAGATGCTGTGACGTCAGCCTTTGCACTCCTGGTGCCATAGCCCAGCATAGCGACGTCTTTTTTTTCTTCAGAAAAGGCCTATACACCTTTTCAAATTTTCACGACATGGGGCCGCTTTATTGAAGTGCACCCCTTCTAACGTGCAAGTTTACGCAATCGCCACGTTTAGGTGCGCGTATTCGAACCGGTGCGTTATTCGTTGCTGTGAGATCACTGATAAAGCCAGTGTTCGCCAATTTTTTGTTTGATTAGCGTGTTTTGTGTGACACTATATCATCTGCGCACATTAATGGTGGTAGTGCCTGTTCAATGAGTTTTACTTGTTTGACGAAAGAGAGATTGAAGCCCAGTCCACTTTACTCTAATTTGGCCTCTAATGCTTGTAAGTACATCATGCATAATGAGGGTGACAGGGGACACCCCTGCCTAAGCCCCCGTTTTACCTCTGCAGGTTTTGATACCTGTTTTTCTCACTTTATAACTGTCTTGTTACCTTTATAGATGGCTTTTAAAAGATTAGTGACTACATCTTCCACGCATAGTGTGTCAAGTATTCCCCACGATTCCTCTTGAATAACGCTATCGTACACTTACTTGATATCCGAAAACGCTAGCCACAGGGTCCTGTGTTCTTTTCTGCTATTTCGATGCACTGCGTCAGTAAGAACAGATCGTCTTCCAACCTCCTGTGTTTCCGAAACCTATTCTGCAGTTTCCCCAGCACCCCCACATCCATGCTTGCTATCCATGCTTGCAGTCTTTTTTTATAATCTGCATCGCCAGCCTGTAGACCACTGATGTCACTGTTCAAGGCCGGTAGTTGTTCATGTCAGCTTTGTCCCCCTTTCCGTTATAGATCAAGCTCATCCTGCTAAGTTTCCATCCATCGGAAATTTCATCATCGATTACTATTTTGCTCACTGACTCTCTCAAAGCCTGCTTAAACTTCGGACCTAACGTCTCTATCAGCATAATTGGAATGCCATCTGGGCCTGTTGATGTACTACTAGCAACCCTTCTCACAGCCCTTTCTTACTCTCGTTGAGAAGATGGAGCCATTGCGCCACTTGATTCATCCTTTCTTTTTGTGGTGCATAAAGCACTTCTTTTTTCAATTTTTTCTGTCACCTTTGTTCTTATATACTGAATATCTTCGTCCCCTTCTAGCCTAGCACCTTGAGCTGTAGTTATAAACCTCTGCTCTAGGCTCGTCTCATTTCTGAGGGAGTTTAGATGGTTCCAAAATTTCGCAGCTGCCTTTCTATGTTCTATATGTACTTCTGCCAGTCACGGAGCTCCCTTTCTTCTAATATTTTCATTGATCAGAAGGGATGCATCCTTTCTACAGCTTAGAAAGATTTCCAATTTCTTTCAATATCATCTGTCGGTTCACCCCACTGCTTAGCATGTCTCTGTTCCCTAGAGGCTTCCTGACGTTTTGCTATGGCTCTCTTAACTTCCTCATTCCACCAACTTTTGGGTTTGCGTCTTCTTTTCCGAGGTGACTTGTCCCGTGCCTTAGCAAGCTCTAGCTCAAACAGTCTAATTAGATTCGTGTATGTCCGCACGGTTTTATTATCCTCAGTGATTACTTTCTCAATTTGTTTAGTGGCTATTTCAATTTGCCTTTCTGAATAAAAATTTTCCTGTTGTTGCTCATCTTGTCTCCTTCCCAATTTCACTGCTCTTCCAAAACTTAGCTTGATACGTTTGTGATCACTACCCAGACTTCTGGAGCCACCTTCATCTATGTGCGTTCCCCTGAGCTTATCATACATCTTATGTGACATCAGTGCGTAATCTATTGTCGACTGCAGCCTTCCTAACTCCCATGTTATTTGCCCTTCACACTTCTCGGTACTGTTTCAAATTATCAAATCAAGCCTTTCACACATATCCATGATCATTTTGCCTGTCAGGTCGGTACACCCATCTATATCTTCTATGTGCGCATTCATATCTCCTAGTATACTTATCTCGCACTCTCGCCCCGCCGCGGTGGTCTAGCGGCAAGGTACTCGGCTGCTGACCCGCAGGTCGCCGGTTCGTATCCCAGCTGCGGTGACTGCATTTACGATGGAGGCAGAAATGTTGTAGGCGCGTGTGCTCAGATTTGGGTGCACGGTAAAGAACCCCTGGTGGTCGAAATTTCTGGAGCCCTCCACTATGGCGTCTCTCAGAATCATATGGTGGTTTTGAAATGTTAAACCCCATATATCAATCAATCTTGCACTCTCCTCCTAACTCCTGAATGTCCTTTGATATACATCTACCATTGCCTGGTTTTCCTCTCTGGCCTTTGCTCCCGTCCACAAGTACATGAAACCAAGGAGTGTCATTTGCCCTGCCACTTTCCCTTTTAGCCATAAATGTTCGTTGCACTCCTGCTTGACCCTTTGCCAGTCTGTACTTTTACGAATGAATGTCACAATACTACCCCCTTTCTGCTGCCTTCTGTTTTATTACAATATTCCCACGCGTATTCTGGATTGTTAGGAGGTTGTTCCATGTCCCTGTGATGTGTTTCTACAAAATCGTATACCATCGGCCTCTCCTCCCTTAGCTGTTCTTCTATCTCTTCCCACTTCAGCCTGTTCCTACGACCCTGCATGTTAATATAACCTATGTCTGAATTGGCTCGGCGCTCGTGGCTACGTCTATTTCTGCCCCGGACTCGACCTATCTTAGATACTGCTGCCACTTTGGAATCGTATCTGTCCATACCACCAGTCAATGAGTCGCCGTGGTTGTTTTCCTCGTTAATAGCTATCCTACACCCCGAAGGGCCCACTTGCCCCCCCCCCATCCCAAAAAAAAGCTACTGTGCGTCCTGCAAGTCGCCAACACACCTCATGGCCTAGCCGCCCATCGATGTGAATTGTGTCTATTTGAAAACCACCTCACCTATGCACCTCTCTGTTTATTTCCACCACCTCAAAGCCTTTCTCTCGACTCATCCGCCATATCTCTTGGTTTGCGTTGACAACCGCTATTTGCAGGTTGCTATCACGCACTGGTACCTCCGATATCGTGCATATCACTACCTGTACCATAGGAGAAGTGGCGCGCATGTCATCGACACCTTTCGCCAGTGTGGTTGCTTGTCCTGCTGTATCTTCATTGAAGACATCCTTTTAAGCGCCTGAAATTATCACGAGGTTTCGTCTATCAGCTGTAGTTTTGAGTTTTGCGCTCGTTTGCCTTATGACTGCTTCCAGCTTGCATGCTGGGAACGCCCCTTCTGCCATCCTCTTGTCACTTCTTACCCTCTCTTTGATGGCTTTTTTGCATCGATTTAAATTCAAGTCCCCAGCGATTATCACATGCAGTGACTTTTCAGCTTGAGCGTCCTACACCTTGGGGTTACTTGCACCTGTGACGCCAGCTGGTTTGTCCCCTCCCAGTCCACCACTATATCGCTGAAGCTGGGCCTTGCGACAATTGAACCGGCTGAGACTGTTTATTCCAAACTTGCTTGCTCTTTTTTCTTCGCCGTTCTGGTTGTCGGTTCCCTACTGTTCTCTCCGCAGGCCGCTCTTCTGTTCACCTTGGCTAGTGCTTTCTCGGTGGACTTCAGCCTTTCTCCCATTGCCCTCGTTTTCTCTTGCTCTGTCATCAACGCAGTCTCGAGCTCAGTGATTCTCATCAGCAGTTCACCCTGGGCAAGCATCATTTTCTCCATTTTTTCCTCGACCTCACATTGCCTACACTTCGCGTCAGCTTCTTCCCCATCCGCGTCTACACTTGTGTCTACTTTCAAACCCACCCCACACCCTTAACACTTTACAGTCTTTTTAATCATGTCTTTCTTACTCCAATTGTCCCTATGACTTGTCTCACTCAATAAAACAAAACTCGAGCCCTGCCCTATTAGAAAAAAGTATAAGCTCTACAACAAAAATTTGCGTGTTAAATGTACGTGCACCTCTCCCACATGGTGGCAAAGAAAAAAACAACAACAAAAAACAAAAAGTCAAACACACACACACACACGCACAAACTAATCAATACCGGCTGACTGACCCCAGAAAAAGCCGTACAATAAAATAGGCGCTACAGAGATTTTAACTGCTGCGTTATAATTATAAAGACAAGCTCAAAACATGCAAAACCACTTATCTGCGCAGTCGATCGGGAGTGCTCAAAAACACGTCCATACACCGTGTGAACTGAACCGAACTCCGTGTGACAGTCCGCACCGAACTCTGTGCAAATGTGTGCCAGCGCCACCTGGCGGTGTCCTCTCAAGGCTTTACGCGCAAGCTGGCGCGCACATCACACTTTCCTATTCTAGCCACTGTAGCTCCTGCATGTGTACCATGGCACCGTCGGCCGGAATCTTTCTGTGACGTATAAAATGACATCACGTGGTACCGGCTGTTCGATGTGATTTAGGCTGTTCTGACATGGCTGTTCTCGCTTCGCAAACGTCGGTTCTTTTTGCATTAGCTACGAATTGATCTAGAGTGTTTGCCAACGAATATTTTTAGTGAGCCAACGTACGGTCATCGCCGCGCCGTGCACTTTCTACGGAGTGCGTGCGCATGGCGTAATGAACGCACTACGTGAAGAGTCACTCTGGTTAAAGGTGGGTTGTTATGCAAATCTAGTAATCTGTAAAATGAAGCATTCTCAAACTGTGTGAACATTTATGCTTACTGATGTAAGCGTGATAGTGCGCACCTGTCTCATGCTTTTGCGTGGAAAGTGCGCGGCCGAGATGGTAACGTGTTGATCAGGGTTGACTGCCGTGCAGAATTCACAGCAACACCTTGCCCTATAGTTTTCAGAACGGTATCAAGTGGTCGAAAGGAATGGGGGATGCTTAGGCATTGGTTGAATTCGCTTGACCTTTCGTGAGAGTATCTAGAGCTTTTTTTGTAGCAAAAACATTACTCTTCACAACGGTGGTTTGTGCGGCATGCTACTTTCACCAGTATTACTGAATTATTTTTATTAGACATGATTGATTGATTGATATGTGAGGTTTAACGTCCCAAAACCACCAGATGATTATGAGACGCCGTAGTGGAGGGCTGCGAAAATTTCGAGCATCTGGGGCTCTTTAACGTGCACTGAAATCTGAGCACACGGGCCTACGACATTTCCGCCTCCATCGAAAATGCAGCCGCTGCAACTGGGATTTGAACCCACGACCTGTGGGTCAGCAGCCGAGTACCTTAGCCACTAGGCCACCGCGGCGGGGCCTCCGCGCGAGACGAGGCCCGTATTCGTGCGATCAGCATTCTCGCCAAGCTCCTGCGTCTACCGCACACAAAAGGGCCCAAAGAACTTGCAGTAAGCCAAAGCACTTCGACTCCAACCTAGTATGCATCCGACATGAGCTCGGCACCTGCAAGTACCCCAGAAGTTTTCTTGCTTCGTCCAAGAAAGGAGCCCTACGCTCGACTGAGCCACGTGATTCCGTCAACCAGCGTCGCGCCTCTATTCGGTACGTTCCCGGCATCGTCGAGGCGTTGGCGTGTGCCCTGCGTAGATACAAAGTGCAAGTCGCCTATATTCCGAGCCACAAGCTTCGTTACGAGCTCGTCAACGTCAAGGACAAACTAAAAAAAGCAAAAGTCCCCCGGGGTTGTTTATAAGATTCCTTGTTCTGACTGTGAATATGTCTACGTGAGTGAAAGCGGAGGTTTCGAGAGACGTCTGAAAGAGCATGAATTACGTGAAAAATAAAAAAAAGTCGCTTCCAGTGCTCTTGCAGAGCATGCAGAAAGAATGCACCACTGTTTTCATTAGGACCATGCTTCCGTTATAGCCCGAGAAAAGAACAACACAAAGCGGCATTATCTTGAATTTTTAACTATCCGAATAACGAGCAACACGCTTGACCGCAACGCTGTCAATCTACCTCTGACGTATGTAAGACGCTTCAAGCGATCATTTTAGCGGATTTAGGCTGGAAGCTTTGGCCTCTCAGCTTAGTGAACAAGGCTTGCGTGTGGTAGCCGAAACGTCTTTAAATTTTTGACACCCTTTTGGTCGGCGTCCTGTCTTTTTCTGTCTACAATGCCATTATTTCCCGACCGGACGCCCCGCCGCGGTGGTCTAGTGGCTAAGGTACTCGGCTGCTGACTCGCAGGGCGCGGGTTCAAATCCCGGCTGCGGCGGCTGCATTTCCGATGGAGGCGGAAATGTTGTAGGCCCGTGTGCTCAGATTTGGGTGCACGTTAAAGAACCCCAGGTGGTCGAAATTTCCGGAGCCCTTCACTACGGCGTCTCTCATAATCATATAGTGGTTTTGGGACGTTAAACCCCACATATCAATCATTCCCGACCAGACGAAATTTCGTCCAATTCTCTACTTCACAAATTATTCTGTGAGCTCTGAGCTCCAGACAGCTAGAAAAGACCTTTTGGCCTGGCGTGGCCTAATCGCAAATTCTTATGTGTACACTTCGGGAAAGTCTCATGTCATAATAACTAAATATCAACCACAACGCAGTACAAAAAGTATTTTGCGAAAGTGCTGGCTGCACATGCGATAATCAATGCTGTGTTGTTTCACGGCCACTATGACTACGCACCACACGGGGTCATCGTAGTCATCAAGCGGCCATGGTTGTTTCCTCCTTCTTGGCAAGTTATCGAACATGCAGCTTCTAGGTTTTAGTGTTGGCACAACAACTCGCACCAGAACGAGAAGTCGGTACCACATCATGTGTTCCTTTAACCATAGAAGGGCCGAACAGAATGGTTGCTGTGATTTCACGCTTCAGGGCTCGTTATTTCTAGCCAGCTGGTACAAATAAAGACCATCGATTTAGATGCCTACAGATTCGCGAAGTACACCGCCAGACATACTGAACAATTGATCTTCGATCCCAGACGCAAAATCTTTACGGATGCACGCACGCTCCTAAAAAAGTAAGTAAAGTGGCCGCTGAGTGAGCTACACCCTTGAGGATGAATGCTGAGTTTTTTCGCCAATCTAAGTTTTATCATTGAAGTGTATTGGTGCTGCGACGTTTTGGAAGGACTCATTCACATTGATGCTCACTCGAATGCGTCCGGTGTTGCAGCAACGAGCGTATAAACAAATCTGCAAGTTAGAAGACGAACAGACTCTGGGTTGAAACCAAGCGCGCTGCACAGACAACGGCTACAGCGAGTCACGTGATTCCATTTACCACGTCACAGCGACAGCAGCACTGACCTCTCTAGTAGTCACCCTTGCTCCCTGATACGAGCAGCCGAGCAGGTTCTTTTGGTTAATGACCTTGGCTTTTATATAGGAGAATGTTGACGTCACGGTGAACGCGCAGGGGCTGAGGATTGCTGAAGGGCACGCAGAAAAGAAGGAATCGTTTGGTGAAATTTTTGGCTGCACGCGGTTCCGCTGCCGCCTTTTACATGGCTGACGTGACAGCATTCTAAAGTTAATTGAGGCCCGGCATGATGTTAACTTGATTGATTGATATGTGAAGTTTAACATCCCAAACCACCGTATGATTTTGAGAGACGGCATAGTAGAAGGCTCCGGAAATTTCGATCACCTGGGGTTCTTTAACGTGCGCCCAAATTTAAGCACGCGGGCCTACAATATTTCCGCTTTCATCGTAAATGCAGCCGCCACAGCTGGGACTTGATCCCGCGACCTGCGGGTCAGCAGCCAAGTACCTTAGCCACTAGACCACTGCGGCGGGGCGGCATCATGTTAACTTGACAGGCGAATTTACCAGATGCGCATTAGGATGTCTTTCTAACGAGCAGATATACTTTGCGAATGCATGGTAAGTGTGAAGTGCCGTCGATTCACTGGCGGCTGTATTGACACTGTGAAAATCCGGCCACCAGAGAGCTCTATTGAGTTGATGTTCTTTAGGCTCACGTAGAGGTTTCCTTTTGTCCTTCAAAGTACTGTCTTACCGTCTTGTGCATGGGTAGCCTCATTTTTTTATTGTAGCATTGATATATGGCACAGGCAGGAGCGCCAGTGAAAGAAGAGAAGGTGGAGTGTTGTTGCTGCTCGCACTCGCTGACAGCTGGTCATCTTTGTTTCGGCGTTTCCCCCAATAAACGTGTCTTCGGCTCGCTGCTAAAGGCGTACTAACAAGTTGTGGGGGTGCTGGGTGCATTTCCCATCCTGGAACTCCGCAACCGAACTCTACCTTCCCGTCAACGATGTTCACTGACGTTGCACAGCCGACCATTCCCACATCCCCACCTGCCCGCTGTCCCGGTGTCCCGAGAGAGCGAGACCCAGTTATCTTCAGCGGCATGGATGAGCAGGACGTCGAGGACTGGCTCTCTTCGTACGGGAGAGTAAGCGTCAAAAATAGGTGGGACAAAAACGACAAACATGGCCGTGGCCACTTTTACCTGAGAGGAGTAGCGAAGTTCTGGTTCAACAACCATGAAACTGAGCTTATCGACTGGGCCACTTTCAAGACCACCTTCGTGGACGTGCTTGGCCAACCAACAGTGCATAAGCTCCGCGCAGAACAGCGCTTGCAAGATCGCGCCCAACTGTCTGGAGAGGATTTCACGTCCTACATCGAGGACGTTGTGGGCCTCTGCCGTCGCTACATCCCGACATGTCCGAAACAGCTAAGGTCAAACACATTATGAAAAGCATCGAAGATGATGTCTTCCACATGCTAGTGGCTCTTACGCCTGAGAGTCCACACTGAACGTCAATGCCTCTGAAAAAGGCAATCTATGTCAAGGTTAGCAATCCAGCCTGCTTTACGCGACCAACTCAACGACGTCATCAATCGGCAACGCCGGTCTGTCACGCAACGCACCGCGAGCTCCTTCAGCCCACGAGCCCGTTTAAGCTATCAGCGCCTTCCAGTCTGGCGAGTCTTACGCAATGAGCGGGAACGTCATTCGTCCTTGGCTGCAACCACGCGCAGCAGTCGGCGCCTTCGAGTCTGGCGAGTCTTACGCAATGCGTAGCAGCATCCCTCGTCTTTGGTACAACCACGTACAGCGGCGGGCCCTTTGGAGGATTCCGACATCACGGCCAGCGGCGCTTTTGGTTGGACATATGGTCGCTCAAAGAATCCACCTGGTGCCTATAAAAAAAGCCCTGCAAAGCGTCGCGAGCAGCTGACCAATGCGTCAGAGAAGGCTCTCGTCGGTTCGCGCCCCTTCACAGTCAGCGCGCCCGATGTCCTTGGCAGCGGTGAGTTTCGTGGCGCCCATCGTAACCTCGACGGCGGTGCGTCTTTGTAACAGTGGTTGGCAGCTGCGGGATCAGCTGGCGTAAGCGACATCGATGCGGTGAGTGCCTGATGTTTTTTCCTCATTTCACCAGACTACTCTAGCACAGGTTATAGTAGTTTAGAGAAGGGTTGTGTGAAGCATTAGAGTGAGCTTTGATCGTTTCAAGCAAATTCGAAGCGATTTGAAACTATAGTTAATGTGGAGGGTGTAAACACGGGGGTGTAAAAATTGCTTGCGCGTCTTGCTAGTGGACGTATAGTGGGTACGGCAAGTAGATTATTAACAGGCGCAAACAGCAAGAGGCTAGTGTGAACGATGGAGAACATTAATGTGAAGGAACTCATCGAAATTTGTGAGGAACTCGGCATTACTTTGGGCCATGCGAAACAAAAGCAAGCGATCCTTGAGATCATGAAGGATGGAGTGTCGGATGAGGAAGTCAATGAGACCTGAGTGGATATCAAAGCACGCCGCGAGGAGGCTGAAAGGCGAGAAGTTCGCAAACGTGAAGAAGCTGAAAGGCATGAACGTCGCGAGCGTGAGGAGGCCGAGAGACAGGAGCGCCTCGAGTTGAAACGAATAGAATTGACAATCCTACAGTGTTCGGAGGCGCCTAGCGTAGCTTCTGCGACAGTTCAGGTCAGCGGTTATAGAATTCGGGATCGACTGCCACTGTTCATAGTAGGCGAGGACATGGCGAAGTATCTCGTCAAGTTTGAACACGTCTGTGAGTGAAACGCGTTGGAGCGGTCTGTTTCAGCGCAGAACCTGTTAGCTCTTCTTCCCGGTGAAGTGTCCGACGTGATAACGTGCTTGTCAAGGGAAGTGTTTGAGAGCTATGACGAGGTTAAGGAAGTGCGCTTGAGACGTTTTAAGTTGTCACTCGAGGCTTTCAGCAAAGGTTTCAGTATGCCAAAAAGGGGAATGAGTCACACGTTGTTCGCATTTCGTCTTAAGGCCAATTTATTTGAATCGCTCAAGGGCGAAGGTGTTTATGACGATCGCGATAAAGTGGTAGAATGCATTGCATTGGAAAAATTCTACCGCTGCATCGAGGAGGATGTCAAGCTTTGGCTGCAGGGCAAACTGGGTGAAGTACAGCTAAACAGGGCAGCAGAGTTAGCTGAGGAGTACTATACTCACCGAAAGTTGCACAGCAGGGCACTGCGCGTTGAAAAGGATGAAAGGAAAGAAGGCTTTTCAAAGAAACCTGATCAACAGAAGCCACGAATCTGCTACAACTGCAAAAAGGAAGGGCGATCGCGATAAACTGTAAGCAAAACTTTGCAACTATCCGAGAATCGGAAAACAAACAGAAGCCGCGAATCTGCTACAACTGCAAAAAGAAAGAACACACCGCGTTAAACTGTAAGCAAAAGTTTGCTTTCGCAACTATCCGAGAATCGGAAAACAAACGGAATTCGCTAATCTGCTACAACTGCAAAAAAGAAGGGCACATCGCGATAAACTGTAAGTAAAAATTTGTTTTCGCAACAATCCGAGAATCGGAAAAGAACACACGGTTGCTAGAGCCGTATCTCCAAAAAATTAGTCTGAATGGGAAAACGTGTCGAGCCCTTCGAGACTCAGTGGCAACCATGGACGTTGTCTATCTATCATTGATGTGTTTGGATGACTTTACAGGAGAATGCGCGTGGATCAGGCAAGCCACCGAGGAGCAGAATATGCTTGCTTACCGATCGCTACGTTTGCCACTGAAGGCCCGTTCGGTAAGCATCGCACCGAAGTGGCTGTGCCTGCAGCGCTTCCCGATCGTTTTCCTTATCTTTTCTATATTAACTCAGAGAAGCATCTCAAAGAGCAGGGTAAATCGTTCTTCTCCAATTTAGCGTACATGGTCTCAGGCGATCGCAAGCGTGGAAGATTGATCTTGTTCAATGCGGTGAAGCATCAAGTTCAAAAGCTACTGATCTGTGTGACCTTGGTGTCGACTCGACGGAACCTCAGACAGGAAATTCTCCATGGGAGTCATTTGAGCAGTCACTCGAGCAGCCCATCGCCGAACCGACTGGCGCAGTTTTCGTAGCAGGGGGAGACGACGTGGCGCCATTGAGTCAGAGCGAGAGAATTGCAACGCGGAAAGTTAGAGTGAGCTGTCGAGGGTTGATCGAGAAATGCTCATTCGAGAGCAGCGTGAGGACCTCTCGATTATAGTGCTAATGGAAAGCGTAAACTTGGGAAAAAAGAAAAAGAATGTTTGCTTTTTTGAGAAAGCAGGGCTCCTGTATCGGAGCTACACAAATGCGCAAGGTTGCAAGTATGAGTAGCTCTTGGGGCCACAAAAGTATCGTCGCCAATTATTGGAACTGGCGCATTAAAACGCGTGGGCCAGCCATCTCGGCATAAAAAAGACCAAGGCTAGAGATTTCCTTGAGTTTTATTAGCTGAAATGCTGGAAGGATATCGAAGACTTTGTACGCTCATGCGACACTTAACAGAGAGCTGGGAAATCCACGGAAAAGTGGAAGGCACCCATCAAGCTTGTGCCAACTATCGCAGAACCTTTTCGGCGCCTAGTAATCGATATCTTTGGGCCATTGCCAGAGTCAAAGGAAGGTTGTCGGTACATCCTGATGGCCCTTAGTGTAGCCACAAAATTTTCGGAAGCGATACCACTTAAGTAGCTCAATTCCCCTCATGTCGTAGATGCACTGCTATCTATATTTGCACGCGTCAGATTTCCTTCTGAATTTCAATGCGACAATGGTAGTATCTTAACCAGCTGCCTTACCTCTACCCTTATGGATAAATATGGAATAAAAGTAGTGCACAGCTTGATCCATCACCCGCAATCAAATGCGGTAGAGCGTATGCATTTCGTTCTGAAACAGATACTGAGAGCTCTTTGCTACGAGCACAAATGCGACTGGGAAGCGTGTATTTCCTCCCGCTCTGTTCGCTTTGAGATCAGCTCCTCATGAGAGCACTGGTTTTAGCCCTGCAGAGCTTGTGTATGGCAGTAGTTTGAGAACACCATTGCGAACGCTACGCGAGTCCTGGGAGGAATTCGGTGAGGACCCTAATGTAGTTGCGTATGTTCTAAACCTCCTTCAGAGGCTTGGAAAAACGAAAGACCTTGTGGAAAGCCACGTGAAGGCTGCACAAGTGGTGTCAAAAGAGTACTCCGACAAATCGGTGAAGAAGCGTGCTTTCGAAGTAGGTAGTCAGGTAATGCTGCTGCAGCCGTCCAAAAAGAATAAGACTGAGGTTCATCAGGAAGGACCCGCCAAAGTAATATTGAAGCTTTCTGATACCAATTATGAAGTGAAATTAGAAAGGCAACCGAGCAAAGCTTACCACAGTAACTTGATGAAATCATACGTTCAACATCAAGCGGTCGTAAATCTGCTGTTGAACGCTTCAGAGGAAGAGGGAGCAGAAATTTCGAGTTCTAGTGATGTAATCGAAACGGGATCGGAGGTAATCGTGGAGCAGTTGAACCTAGAGCCTAGGTTAAGTGGATTCCAGAAGGAGGACTTGAGAAGGATTGTTTCCGAGTTTGAAGACGTGTTTTTGGACCGTCCCTGAAACACAACGGTGATTGAACACGATATCGAGCTAACTTGTGAGGAGCCAATCCGTAGCAAGCCGTACCGTTCTTCCGCTGTGCAAAAGCAGATCATGAAAGAGGAGATCGCTAAAATGCTGGAGTGTGGAGTCATAGTACCGGGCAAGAGTGACTATACATCTCCTCTAATATTGGTTCAAGTGCCAGGAAAAGATCCGAGGCTATGCATCAATTATCGGCGTCTTAACGCCATAACTCGAGACCAAACTGAACCAATACCAAACCTAGAGGAGAGGGTAGAAGCTGTGTCACAGTCCAGCTATATTTCAACGTTAGACCTCGTGCGAGGATATTGGCAAGTCCCCCTTACGAAGCGTGCTAGCCGCTATGCCACATTCGTTTCTCCATTTGGAACATATCGTCCACTTAAGCGGAGCTTTGGATTGAAAAATGCGCCCTTTTGTTTTTCAGGCTTAAAGAAACGCGTTCTTAAAGGCCTCTCAGAGTTCACTCTGCCGTATCTTGACGATGTCGCCATCTTCTCAAACAACTTGGAAGAGCATGTCGAGCATTTACGCGTCGTGCTGAACAGTTTGAAATAGGCTTGTCTGACTGTGAAAGCTACTAAATGTCACTTAGGGTACGGCGAGTTGTCTTACCTGGGACATGTTGTGGGGCGTGGTTGGCGTAGATCATCAGAAATTAAGGTAGCCGCCGTCGTGAACTATCCACGACCAACCAGAAAATCTGAGATAAGGGCATTCTTTGGCCTAGCTGGATACTATCAGCATTACGTGCAAAACTACTCTAGCATTGCCAGCCCTCTACCTGACGCACTTCGAAAGTCAGAGCCGGTCAAAGTAGTATGGGACTCAGAAAAGGAGAAATCGTTTTGCCAGCTAAAACAGGCCCCAAGAGAAAAGCGCGTTCTTATGGCATTCGATTTCTCTAAGAGATTTGTGGTTCAATGCGACGCGAGTGATCGCGGCATGGAAGCTATATTGTGCCAGGAAGACAGTGCTGGTAATGAAAGGCCAGTTTTGTATTTAGGTCGAAAACTCAGCGGCAGAAAGAGGCATACAGTACCTCTCAAAAGGAATGCGCTTGCCTCGTATGGGCCGTTCAAAAGTTAGCTTGTTATGTCTCCGGTTCAAAGTTTGTGGTCGAAAGAGACCACTGTCTTATAACCTGGGTAAATAACATGTCGCCTGAAAGTGGCTGGTTACTGAGGTGGAGCATGGTACTTCAACAGTACAACTTCGACGTTCGCAAAAAAAAAGAAAAGCTAACCGCTAATGCAGGCGCATTAAGCCGTGCGTTTTAGCTAGTACCTTCTCCGCCTTTCGGTTTCTCGCTGGCAATTCTGAACAAAATTTTGTTCTCATCACGGCCATAGCTGAGCGCTCTCGTCCACAGTGATCTAAAGGGGCCAACTTTATGTTGTATTCTATTTTTTACGTTGTTGTACGTGAAAAAATTTGAGTTCTCATTTTAAGGGTCTTGTGTCCCACATGTGCCTCTTGACGTAGAGGGAAAGAATTTCTGATAAACACGTAGCTAGGTATATGTTGTACTATACTTTGTCTGCTGTTCTGTCGGGTGACCGAGGGCACTTGCTTTTGTCGTGTGTTGTCTGTTGTCGAACCGTTGTTGACAAGTTGCAGAACCATTGACAAGTGCTCAGACCAAAAATCGTCAGAAAAGACGAGCGAAGCTGGCCTGCAAGCTGGGGCGACAAGCCAGTGGAGCTGGGATCCGTCCTCAAGAATGGGATGTGTTCACGGTACTGAGTCTGGAGCTGCATTCTGCCCATGGCCCTAGAGGCAAGCCTGGAAGGACCTGGCGAACGAGCGTACTCTTCATTCGAGCCACGTGGAAGCAGCTCGTCTTTCCGGCGCATTGTTTGGCGACGGGGTACTGTTACGCCTGCGAGTTCACACCGAACCTCAATGCCTCTGAAAAAGGCAATCTATGTCAAGGTCAGCAATCGAGCCTGCCTCACGTGACCAACTCAACGACGTCATCAAGCGGTGGCGCCGGTCTGTCACGCAACACACCGTGAGCTCCCTCAGCCCGCGAGCCCGTTGAAGCTATCGGCGCCTTCGAGTCTGGCGAGTTTTACGAAATGCGTGGCAACATCCCTCCTCCTTAGTGCAACCACGCGCAGCGGCAGGCCTCATTGAAAGATTCTGACATCACGGCAAGCGGCGCTTATGGTTAGACATTTGGTTACTCAAAGAATCCACCCGGTGGTCATAAAAAAAAGCCTGGCGGAGCGTCGCGAGCAGCTGATCTATGCGTGAGAGAAGCCTCTCGTCGCTTCGAACCCCTTCGCCGTCAGCGCGCCCGGTGTCCTTGGCAGCGGCGAGTTTCGTTGCGCTCATCGTAACCTCATCGGCGGTGCGTCTTCGTAACATGGCGAAAGACCCGCGAACAGTTGCGGAAGTCATTCACCACTGCCAAAACTACGATGAGTTGCGAAAACAACGCATTTGAACGCGACGCCCTACTTTTGACATGACCACCACGCCACCATTGACCGTTGGTGCAATTTCACCGGAACAGACAATATTGACGCCGCAAATCTAACAATTCATCCGAGAGGAAGTGGCTCGCCAGTTGTCTCTTGCACCCTTCCTTCCCAGCAATAATCACGGGCTGACCTCGTCGCTGCGCCAAACCACCGAAGAGCAAGTCTGCGAGGCACTCCCACCCACGAACCAGCCACCGCCTGTTTCCTGTCCTCTGACTTGCGCTGACGTCACGCGAAGGCCGGCACATGCGCCGGCACATGTGCCGTCAAGTGTCATCGACTCTGCCCACCAAACGAACGCCTTCTACGCAACACGCGTACAGGCAGGTTCACATGTTTCCCTTTCCCGCCGTCCTTCAATGCTTCACAACAATCTTTGGCACACACCGGATAACAGACGCATCTGCTACTACTGTCGTCTGCCTGGCCATGTTGAGCGGTTCGGTCACAGGAGCGTCCCTTATCCAGGTACCATTGATGAAAGCTACGGCTACGCCCACAAAGAGCCACCACAGACGCTGCCTCTCGATGCTACTTCGGATACTCCTCCTCCGAGCCGCCGCTTCTCAACCAGCACCGATCGGGCTCTCCCCGACGACGTTCGCCTTCACCGATGCTTCGGCGTGCACCACCTGCCCAAATGAAAAACTGACCATGGCAGTTCCGGAGGTAAGAACTGCGCCACCATCGAAGTCTACAAGGCCTCGTCCTCTACCCACTAACGAAATAACTGTTTTTATTGAAGGTGTTGCCGCTGAAGCATTAATCGATACTGGAGCTGCCGTATCTATATTGAGTGAAGTGATGTGTCACAAGTTAAAGAAAGTTACGATTCCGCTTTCTGGCTTCTTTCTGCGTACGGCAACCGCGCATCAAGTAAACCCTTCTATGACTGGCATGGCTCGGCTACTCATCCAGGACGTTCTGTACGTGGTCGAATTCATCATTATTCCATACTGCTCGTGATATTAGTCTGGGACTTCTTTCCACACATCATGCCATTGTTGATTGTGCCCCGGCTGAACTAGAATTATCATCACTCGCCGACGACGATTCTAACAAGCCTTTCATTTCTCGTGTTGTCGTGGCCGCAGACGCGGATATACCGCCTATGTCTTCTGTTATTGTGCCGATCTCCTGCGACCATGATACTTTTTCGAACGTCATGTTCACGCCGTCTGAAGACTTCACTTCTCGAAAAAACGTTCTACCTTTTGCTCTTCTGATGGTGGAAAACACTTCCGCAACCATTTACGCCACGAATCTCTTTTCAGTGCCAGCCAGATTGTTCAGTGGCGAATGCATCGGCCGTTTTGAGGACATTTATTGTGTTTGCGCCAGTCAACTGCTCGATCGCGCAACAAGCCTTCAGATTGACAGTGTTACTCCCGCTCCCACGTCTACCACATCTTCCATAAATGCCTTCCTTTCATTGATTGATTCGGACCTTCCTGTTGTCCAACGTACCCAACTCTTGACACTTCTCGACCGCTTCCGGACGTCTTTCGACTTCAAGCAAACCAATTTGAGCCAAACATCTGCAATTTTTCATCGTATAGACACCGGAACCCACGCACCATTGCATCAGCTTCCATACCGGGTCTCACGCTGAACGCCAAGTTAGTGATGATCAAGTGTGTGATATGCTCAATCGTTGCGCCATACAGTCGTCCAACAGTTCATGGGTCCCGGCAGTGGTACTGGTCAAAAAGAAGGAAGGGAGCATCCGTTTCTGTGTCGATTACAAGCGCCTTAACAAGATCACGCGCAAAGATAATTATACACTCACCAGAATTGACAACGCTCTCGATTGTTTGCGAGGAGCAGAGTTCTTTTCCTCGCTGGATCTTCGATAAGGATACTGGCAAGTACCCATGAATGGATGAATCTGACCGCGTCAAGACCGCGTTTGCAACTCCGGACGGCTTGTACGAGTTTAACGTGATGTCGTTCGGTCTTCGCAACGGCCCTGCCACCTTCGAACGTCTGATGAACAACATACTTCGAGGCGTCAAATGGCAGACGTGTATTTGATATCTGGACGACGTCGTCGTTTTTTCAAAAGACTTTGATACCCATTTTTTGCGCCTCGCAAGTGTCCTGGAATGCCTCACACATGCTGGGCTCCAACTAAATTTGAAAAAAGTGCCATTTTGCACCCGGAAGCTCACCATCTTAGGGCCTGTTATCAGCAAGAATGGTGTTCTACCTGACACTACGAAACTCCATGCCGTCGCCCAGTTTCCTAAGCCATCGACACTAAAGGAACTCCGGAGCTTTATGGGCTTATGTTCATACTTTCGTCGATTCATCCGTAATTTCGAATCTGTAATAGCCTCTTTAACGCGGCTAGTTTCTGACAGTGAAAAAATTTCAGCATGGTCTTCGACTAGCGATGACGCATTTGCAAAACTACGTCATTTGCTCACATCTTCACCGATTCTCCGTCACTTTGACCCAGATGCCCCTACCGAAATCCACACCGACGCTAGTGGAGTCGGCCTTGGTGCCGTTCTTGCTCAACGCAAGTCTGGCTTCGACGAGTACGTGGTTTCTTATGCCAGTCGCACTGTTACTAGGGCTGAAGAGAATTATTCCGTCACAGAACAGGGATCTCTGGCCATCGTTTGGACAATCACAAAATTTCGACGCTACGTCTATGGCCGTACATTTGACGTCGTGACTGATCACCATGCCCTCTGCTGGTTATCGTCACTAAAACACCCGTCTGGCCGTCTGGCTCGTTGGGCATTGTGTCTCCAAGACTATGATATCCGTGTCGTCTACAGGTCGGGCCACAGACATTCAAATGCCGACGCTCTTTCCCGCTCTCCACTTCCCCATGAATATGGAAGTGCGTCTGTTTCCAGTCTCGATGCTGCGCACCTTCGTTCACTGACATGCCCTCCGAGCAGCGTCAAGACGCTTGGATAGTCTCTATGATGGAGGTACTGTCTGAGCCACCCCAAGGTGCCGCCAATCGTTCACTTCGACGTACAGCTCAGCATTTCGCCAACCGCGATGGGCTCCTGTACCGTCGCAACAACCTTTCCGGCGGCCGCAAGTGGTTACTTGTGGTTCCTCGTCACTTACGTGCTGCTATTTGCGACTCCTTTCACGCGGATACTCAATACGGCCACGCCGGTGTGATAAAAAAAACGTATGCACGCCTCCAGCTGCGGTACTATTGGCGCGGAATGTACCGATTTGTCCGTCACTACGTACGTTCGTGTTCCAAATGTCAATGCCGAAAAAGCCCACCGAACATAGCCAACTGCAGCTGTTGCCTTCCCCATCCCGACCTTTTGACCACATCGGAATCGACTTGTACGGTCCCATTCCCTACAGTCCTGACGGGAACCGCTGGGTGGTTGTCGCTATCGATCACTTCACACGCTATGCTAAAACTACTGCGCTGCCAGAGGCCACATCACGTGAAGTTGGCTTGTTTATCCTTCCCAATCTTGTTCTTCGCCATAGCGTGCGTCGTGAGCTACTCAGCGACCATGGACGTACGTTTCTTTCCGAAGCCGTACAAGCCCTTCTTTGTGACTGCAACGTTGTGCATTGGACAACCAGCGCGTACCATCCGCGAACGAATGGAATGACAGAACGCTTTAATCGCACACTGGGTGACATGCTCTATATGTACGTGTCCGCTGACCACACCAACTGGGACCACATACTTCCCTCTGTTACTTACGCTTATAATAGCGCCACTCAGTCTATGATAGGGTTCTCTCAGTTCTTCCTCCTCTACGGGTGCGAACCTGCCTCATTCATGGACATCATTCTCTTGTGCCATCTGGATGCTTCAGAATCCCCAACTCTATCTGAAGTGGCAAGCGGAAGATTGCAGGCAACTCGCACGTTCCTTAACCACACAAAATCAAGCGTAACAGAAGGACCATCAGGATGAAAACCTGCCTCCCCAGTCCTATTCGCACGGCACGTTGGTATGGCTTCGCGTTCTCTCATCTGCTCCTGGTCTCTCCACCTAGGTACTGCCGAAGTACGAAGGCCCCTACCAAGTCCTACGTCAGTCCTCACCAGTTAACTATATTGTTGAGCCGGTTCAACCATCGACAGGCCCCGCCGCAGTAGTCTAGTGGCTAAGGTACTCGGCTGCTGACCTGCAGGTTGCGGGATCGAATCCCGGCTTCGGCAGCTGCATTTCCGATGGAGGCGGGAATGTTGTTGGCCCGTGTGCTCAGACTTGGGTGCATGTTAAAGAACCCCAGGTGGTCGAAATTTCCGGAGCCCTCCACTACGGCGTCTCTCATATTCATATGGTGGGCTTGGGACGTTAAACTCTACATATCAATCAATCAAACATCGACAGAACGACGCAGTCGCGGTCGCGAGACTGTTCATGTCGATCGATTGAAACCGCACTACGACGCACCCATCCTACCCAGTCCATAGGTCGCCAGAATGGCTCCTTTTTTTGGGGAGGGAGGGAGGGATTTGTAGAAATGATATATGGCACAAACAGGAGCGCCAGTGAAAGAACGGAAGGAAGAGTGTTGTTGCTGCTCGCGTTTACTCCGCTTGACAGCTGGTCGGCTTTACCTCTGCGTTTCCCCCATTAAAAGTGTCTTCGGCTCACTGCTGAAGGCGTACTAACATTATCTTCAGCATTTGGTAACGCTAATTTTTGTTCCATTGAACTTCCAGCTCGTGTGACATGACCAAAATAAGCTTTATTTCCTTTGCTTCAAAAGAAACTTTAGGAATATTCCCTCTTAGGTCTTGAGCAGTTCATATGGCAGTCCATGGGATTCTGAAAGGTTAATGCCAGCTACTTAGCTCCAAATAATCTGCATGGCTTTTTAATATTTGTTATCTCTTTTCTTTAAAATCCAGCACTGTAATCCATACGTACATTACTACGGGAAAACCAGGGCATTTGAATAATTTATTTTCTTTTTTCGAGAAATAGCGGTTGCGGACACCGGCGGCGGCGGACAACTACGGCGCCACAAACCGCCCTTGTTGGGATCTAATAACAGCTTTCGCTGTAAACTCATTCGTGTACGCCATGTGCTTCCACTGACGTATACCTCACCACAAGTAAACAGCTAATGATACTCTGTTTTTACAGCAGAAGCTGACCATATATCGGCGAATAAGAAAGTGTCTTTTAAATATAATTACTTATGTATTAGGCGGTGTCTTTTCAGGCAATACAATTTTCTAAATTAAACAACTATATGACGTTAAGGCACCTAGCTGTTGTCTGCGCAGATGAACTGTCTTTGAGGCGGAAATAAGTTGTCGCTGGTGAAGTCACTCTGAAGAGATTGAGTAAAGTTTTTTTAATTAATCTCTTAATTGTCAGCTTGAGAGTATACTATAGAAATGTTGCGGGGCGTCACAACCAAAAGCATTCTCTAATTTTCATATAACGAAGAAGTAGCACGCAGTTTGAAACATTTGTAATGAAATTTAAGGACGCCCGAAACGCACGACCACAACGCATAGCTACAGCCTGGAGGCTGAAACCCTCCTGCGCTTTATCTTCGGTAGTGGTCAGGTTGAACTGGGTGTTGGTAGGGAGATTAGAGAGTGTCTGGCCGAAGGCAGCTATGAGCTTGCAGTTCAACACTTGAGCTTTCGGACTTTTTGCTGTCTTCCGATTCAAGTTCTACTCAGCCAAGACCACTATCGAAGACGGGCCTCGTGAAGGACGTCACTCGAACTACATACCAACACTGAATCATATCGACTGTGTAGCTGTACGCTGAAATACCTTTCACAACCTCTTGGCTGAACACTCCGCAGGGTACACCAAAACATGCCCCAAGTCCCGCGTCGCTCTTTCAATGCAAGGTTACATGCCGGGACCCGTCTCACGAACTTCTGAGCCACGAAGTTCTCACGAAACGACGGCTTAGGCACTCGAAGAGCCGAGATGCCTTCTCTCGCACGCATCCGTCGGCTTCTCTGCCGCATAAGTAAACTAACTGTTACGAAGCGCACCGCCGACGAGGTTACGATGGGCCCCACGAAACTCGCCGCTGCTAAGGGCACCGGGCGCGCCGACTGCGAAAGGGGCTCGAAGCAACGAGGCTTCTGTGACACATAGGTCTACTGCTGGCGACGCGCCGAAGGGCTTTTCTTATAGGCACCGGGTGGATCCTTTGAGCCACCAAACGTCCAAGGAGAAGCGCCGCTGGCCGTTATGTCGGAATCCTTCAATGGGGCCCACCGCTGGGCCGCGTCATGCTCATCAAATCTGGAGCCGCTGCGTGAGGTTGCAGCCAAGGATGAGTGACGTTCCCACACATTGCGTAAGATTCGCCAGACTGGAAGGCGCCGATTGCTTCAACGGGATCGTGGGCTGAGGGAGCTTACTGTGCGTTGCGTGACAGACCGGCACCGCCGCTTGATGACGTCGTTGAGCCGATCGTGTCAGGCGGGCTCGATTGCTGGCCCAGACACATATTGCCTTTGCAGAGGAATTGACGTTCAGTGTGGACTCCCAGACGTAATAGCATGCGAATTCACTTAAAGACCACATGACCACACTCAGATGACATAATTGTCTATTCGGCAAGAAACGACTACTCCATCACATGTACTCACTGTCACCCACCAGATCTTCGAACCGAGCTTCAGCGTCGCAAAGACAGACCACCGAGGCACAGCCGATTTCGTCCCCCGAGTTTGTCGTTGACCAAAGTGTGAGCAAACGCTAATGCCCAACATCTACAGCAATACTGTGACCAACCAAGGCAACAATTAAAGTCACAGCGTGCCAAGTCAAGGTGTGGATGCGTTCGGCCGCGGCGAGGCAGTTAGCGCCACCCACCAGAACCATTTTCACCCAGTCTTCCAAACACGTCACAACTTGGAGGAGACTAACCACAGTGACAGAACACATTCCACCCGTCGGGGAAACGCAATGAAGGTGGCGCAACGTGGCCGAGGTTATAGACCGCCGCAACACAAAATCGTAACCCAGTATCGCTGTTAGCCAAGGGTAACGCCAAACTTCAGCAAACCTGAGCGTCTTCACCGACATTTCGAACGACCTCGGCGACACACCCAGTGTCGGCCACCGTTTTTAGCGCCGAGAATGTTCACGTGAAGTTCAAGCGTGGAATATTCCAACCACTCCGATGCAGCCACCCGTAGACGTTTCACCCTCCGGAGATGTTTCACCCAGATATCCTGTCGATGTTGCAGAGTGGTCGCGGCCGACCACCACGATGCAGCCCAACTTTGCCCAACTGAAGCACTGTCGGCAGCGTCACGCGCTCGCAGTCATGGCTGAGTGTGACGACTAAGGGCAGCGCAATGGGGGCTCTGCGTGCGTGGAGCTAGATGGAGAAAACAGAGGAGAAGGAAGGGGGTATAATAAAAACAGCCAGCCTAGCATACAGGCGTCGTCTCTTCTCTCTCTGTTACTATATATAACTATATATATATATTGCCACGTTCCATTTCCCAAGTTTTTGTTATCGTCCCAAAACACCGCACGATTCTCAGCGCAAACCGCGCCTGCAGTTTTCTAGAAGGTTCCCGACTGTAGTAGATCATTTCGATAAGATCACGCCCACTGTTGCGAACGGTACAGATTGTTCTGGAACCTACGCCACCGCCAGCGATAACGCCAGAACATTCGACGGCAAGAGTATAAATGCCGACGCGCTTCGGCGCTTGTCAGTGTTTGATCGAAGGCCGACGCTCCGTTCGCCGCTATCAGTCCGAGACTGCTATCTGTGCAAGACTGCTGCTGTAGTTGGACTTTCGTTTACCGGGCACAGGTTCGCCCAAATAAACAGTTCAATCCAAACAAGAAGTCTCCTGTCTTCGGCCACGTCACGACTCCGTGACATCTGGTGGAGGTGCTGCTTCGTTCATGTACCGGGACGCCCCCGTCAAGCCGTGAACCCAGCCCACGTCGCGGAGAAGACACCGACGCCAACCAGGAGCAGCGAAACAAGCCGCCGACAGCAAGGGCTACCACCGGAGTACGGGCTTCTACCAGACAAGGCGCGGAAGACGAAGGCCATGACCGCGACTGCAGCGACATTGACAACCGCAGCGTCCCAGCCCACGATGGTCATGCATCAACCCAGGGAACCACCAATTTTCCATGGGTCATCGTTCGAATACCCGGAGTCCTGGCTAGAAACATACGACCGTGTGGCCAGCCCTCAACCACTAGGACCATGACGAAAAGCTGCGTCGTGTGTTCTTATATTTGGAAGACACCGCAAGGACTTGGCTTGAAAATCGGGAGTCCACGCTCCGAACGTGGGATGTTTTCTCTGCGGCGCATTCCTGCAAACGTTCGCGAGCGTCGCTCGCAAAGAGAGGGGCCGCTGCTTTATTAGAGATTCGGGTGCAGCTACCAAATGAAAATGTCGCCATTTTCACAGAAGAAATGACCCGACTATTCCGTCACGCTGACCCAGACATGCCTGAGGAGAAAAAAGTTCGTTTTCCTCCTTATGCGAGGGGTCAAACAGGAGCTTCTTTGCAGGGACTGATGAGAAACCCACCGAAAACCGTCCCAAGAATGTGTAAGCCGAAGCGACCACTGATGAAAGGACACTGGACATGCGCACTAGGCAGTATAATCGTCGCCTGACTGCAGACTGCGCTGCTGCTCAAGCCAGTAACTCCGGAGACCTGCGTGAAAAGCGATCCAGAGCGATTGTGCGGGGAAGAGCTGCGCAAGCTGTTGCTTTCGGCGCAGCCTCAAGTGGATTCAATCGCCGACATTGTGCGAGAAGAAAGTTCGGCATCGCTTCAACTTCCCCACTTCACACCGCTGCCCGAGCCGGAAGCTATGAGCTACCGCCGCTGCACTGCGCACAACGCTCCTCCCCGTCCACGCCAAACGCCGCCCCATCGCACTTCCGTCGACAGACGCCACCGCCGCACCACCCCCCCCCCCGACGTCATACCGTTCGCCAGTGGCCCAGCGCAGTGCATCGAGGAAGACTGACGTCTGGCGCACCCCT
The DNA here is from genome assembly GCA_013436015.1 of Rhipicephalus annulatus. Classification (NCBI taxonomy): domain Eukaryota; kingdom Metazoa; phylum Arthropoda; class Arachnida; order Ixodida; family Ixodidae; genus Rhipicephalus; species Rhipicephalus annulatus. The sequence continues at coordinate 4,476 of WOVY01011272.1, read as the reverse complement.
GACCATCGCCCGCTGTGCTACCAACTGCGGCGAGGCCGGACACACATACCGCCGTTGCCAGTACCGACAGATTGGCCTGCGTGGCTTCGCCGTCAATGCACCGCGTCCACAGCCAGGAGAACGACCACGTGACATCGCCGACTACCTGACAGCAACTCGGTGGACACCACGAAGCCCTTCGCGTTCGCCGTCGCCCAGCCGCCGCACGTCACCGCACCACCGGCAGTACTCTGGCCCAACGCGGGACCGGTCTCCTAGCCCGTATCCGGGAAACTAAGGGCAGCAACCGGTGGAGGTGCGGTTGCTGTGCGAGATCCTCCGACGACGACGACGCCGCGACGGAGCTTTCCGAACACAACGCCAACTAGGCAAAGCCCTGATGGCGAAAGCTCACTTACCGAAAGTGGCCTGACGACGCAACATGGAAGCAGCGGAACAAGCCGACGCAGCCGTGACCCGAAGCCACGCCCTAACTGTAATGCGAACAGCGAACTAGCGACCTCGACGTTCTTATCGACGGCCACAGTGTGACCGCTCTCGTCGATACTGGAGCCGACTATTCTGTCATCAGTGGGTCGTTCGCCGCGAAGTTAAAGAAAGTTTGGACCGCTTGGAAAGGCCCTGAAATCCGCACAGCCGGAGGTCATCTCGTAACACCTGTAGGAATCTGCACAGAGAGAGTCACCATTAAAGGCCGTATTATCCTACAGACTTCGTAGTCCTACAGCGTTGCTCGAGAGATGTCATCCTTGGCATGGACTTCCTATGCCTCCATGGTGCTGTCATCAACCTAAAAACAAAGTCGATAACGTTATCCCACATGACAGAAGCACTACCGCCGCGCACAGCCGTCAGGACACCATGCTTGAATGTGCTGGAAGAACATAGTCACCATTACGCCTCGCTCAAGCGTCATTATTTCAGTCGGCGCTCCTAAATCACCTGACTTGGAAGGCGTCATTGAAGGCAGTCAGCATTCTGTTGGTCACCACCGAAATATTTGCGTCGCAAGAGGATTGCAGAGCTGCGGGGAGGCAAAGCAACGGTTATGCTCACGAATTTCAGCAAGGAGTACAAACATGTGAACAAAGGAACAACGGTCGCATACATCGAAGAAATTGTCGAAGCCACCAGTGCTTTTCGCCCTCGCCGATTCTGCGGAACCTGCTCAGAGGAACCAAGCCCCTCCCATAGCTTTCGACGTCAATCTCAGACTTCCCGAACTATAAGCAGAAACAGCTCAAGGCCCTGCTCCTGCAATAGCGAAGATTGCTTTTCGTCGTCATCGAAAATTCGGCAGACCCCAATCACGAAACATCGCATCATAACCGAAGAAAATGCCAGACCACTCCGTCAGAGTCCGATACAGGGTTTCGACGCGAGGAACGTGAAGCCATGAAGAGACAAGTTGATGAAATGCTGCGGGATGACATTATCCAGCCGTCCAAGAGTCCATGGCATCCCCCGTGGTGTTAGTGAAGAAAAAAGGATGGGACCTCTACGTTTCTGCGTCGATTATCGCCGCCTGAACAAAATCACAAGAAAGGACGTGTATCCCCCTCCCACGAACTAGACGACGCACTTGATCGGCTCCATAACGCCAAGTACTTTTCGTCAATGGACCTCAAGACTGGCTATTGGCAAATCGAAGTCGACGAAAGAGACCGAGAGAAGACGGCGTTTATAACACCGGACGGCCTCTTCGAGTTTAAGGTGATGCCCTTCGGCCTTTGCTCAGCGCCTGCAACGTTTCAACGCGTTATGGATACAGTACTGGCAGGATAGAAGTGGCAGACTTGCCTTGTGTACTTGGACGACGTCGTCGTGTTTTCCTCGAGTTTCGACGAGCATCTTCGGCGCCTTGAAGCTGTACTTCAAGCCATCAAGACTTCCGGACTCACACTGAAGCCAGAAAAGTGCAGATTTGCGTATGAGGAGCTCTTGTTTCTGGGGCACGTTATCAGCAAGGCTGGAGTTCGTCCCGATCCACGGAAAACAGCCGCCATCGCCGACTTCCCGCCGCCCACTGACAAGAAAGCCGTGCGCCGATTTCTGGGCCTGTGTGCCTATTATAGGCGGTTCGTGAAAAACTTCGCCCGCATCGCCGATCCGCTCACTAACCTTACCAAGGCCGACGTGGAGTTTAAGTGGGAAACGCCAGCAGGAACACGCTTTCCAGGAGCTTAACATCGCCTCCAGACGCCTCCGTTACTTGCCCATTTCGACGAATTCGCCGAGACAGAAATACATACTGACGCAAGCAGCGTAGGTCTTGGCGCCGTTCTTGTGCAGAGGGCTGACGGACTTGAAAGGGTTATTAGTTACGCCAGCCGATCGCTATCCAAAGCAGAAGCAAATTATTCCACAACAGAAAAGGAGTGCCTCGCCATCATCTGGGCTACGTCGAAATTTCGCCCCTACCTCTACGGCAGGCCCTTCAAAGTTGTGAGCGACCACCACGCATTGTGTTGGCTAGCCACCTTGAAGGACCCCTCAGGTCGCCTCGCACGATGGAGCCTGAGACTTCAAGAATATGACATTACTGTCATTTACAAGTCCGGCAAAAAACACTCCGACGCCGACTGTCTCTCTCGTGCGCCTGTCGACCAACCGCTACCCGACGACCCGGATGACGACTACTTCTTAGGAACGATAACTACCGACGACTTCGCTGAACGACAGAGGGCCGACCCGGAACTTAAGGCCCTAATAGAATACCTCGAAGGCAGGACCGCCGAAAGTCCCGAAGGTATTCAAGCGCGCACTTGCGTCGTTCTTTCTACGAAACGGTCTTCTACAAAAGAAAAACTTTTCACCGCTTCGAGCTAAGTACCTCCTTGTGGTGCCTTCAGCTCTGCGACCAGAACTCCTGCAGGCCCTTCACGACGATCCGACGGCAGGGCACCTCGGTGTTTCTCGCACGCTCGCGAGGATACAAGAAAGGTACTACTGGCCACGTCTTACCACCGACGTCACTCGTTATGTGAGAACATGCCGGGACTGTCAGCGACGCAAGACACCGCCGACAAGGCCAGCGGGACTTCTGCAGCCAATTGATCCACCTTGCCGACCTTTCCAGCAGATTGGTATGGACCTACTGGGGCCGTTCCCGACGTCGGCTTTCGGAAACAAGTGGATCGTGGTAGCTACCGACTACCTCACCCGCTACGGCCGAGACAAAAGCCCTGCCAAAAGGCAGTGCATCCGAGGTAGCTAAATTCTTCGTCGAAAATATCGTCCTACGTCATGGCGCCCCGGAGGTCCTTATCACCGACAGAGGAACGGCATTCACTGCCGACTTAACTCAAGCAATCTTGGCATACAGCCAAACAACCACCGCCGGACGACAGCGTACCACCCACAGACCAACGGCCTCACCGAGCGGCTTAACAAGACGATCGCCGACATGCTGTCAATGTACGTCGATGTCGAACACAAGACGTGGGACGCCATTCTTCCGTATGTGACCTTCGCATACAACACGGCGGTGCAGGAGACGACGCAGATATCTCCATACAAATTGGTCTACGGAAGGAGCCCGGCAACGACGCTCGATGCCATGTTACCCAACTGTCACCGACGAAGAAAACCTCGATGTGAGCGAGTATCTTCAACGCGCCGAAGAATCCCGACACTTGCGCGTCTTCCGTATCAAGAAATCAACAGACGACCGACAGCCACCGTTACAAACCTTCGACGACCGCTTCGTGGAATACCCAGCCCGAGTGAACGTGTTTGGGTGTGGACGCCGATACGCCGACGTGGACTGAGTGAAAAGCTTCTGCGACGGTACTTCGGACCGTACAGGGTGGTTCGACGGCCTCGGCCCACTGATTACGAGGTTGTCCCCGACGGCATCACGAACTCTCAACGACGCCGATCGCGACCTGAAGTCGTCCATGTCGCGCGCCTCAAGCCGTTTCATGCACGTTAACAAACTGAACTAGTGTTTTTTGTATTATTGTTGTATCGTAATTTATTTCATTGTACTTTCTTGCATTATTATTGTACTTTCATCTTTAGTTTAAGCATCGGGACGATGCCTTTTTTCAGAGGGGGGGCAATGCCACGTTCCATTTCCCAAGTTTTGTTATCGTCCCAAAACACCGCACGATTCTCAGCGCAAACCGCGCCTGCAGTTTTCTAGAAGGTTCCGGACTGTAGTAGATCATTTCGATAAGATCACGCCACTGTGCGAACGGTACAGATTGTTCTGGAACCTACGCCACCGCCAGCGATTACGCTAGAAACATTCGACGCAAGAGTATAATGCCGACGCGCTTCGCCGCTTGTCAAGTTGTTGATCGAAGGCCGACGCTCTGTTCGCCGCTATCAGTCCGAGACTGCTATCTGTGCGAGACTGCTGCTGTAATTGGACTTTCGTTTACCGGGCACAGGTTCGCCCAAATACAGTTCAATCCAACAAGAAGTCTCCTGTCTTCGGCCACGTCACGACCCCGTGACAATATATATAGA